>JAGDQP010006421.1:46974-57829 GCA_022664845.1 Lepisma saccharinum | reverse complement strand
CTTTCCAACATGATCCCATTGAAATACCATCATGAAATTTTGCACACTTTCTAATCAGAAGCACATTGAACATATTTTTTCTCAAGAAAAATAAAAATTTATATTTCGAGTTTTTCAAAAAAAAGTTTTGTTTTAATTTTTTTTAAAAATGTAAAGATTGGTCCAATAAAATCAAGTAATATATCAAATTACAGCTCTTGAAATTCTGAAACAAATGGTGGAAGTTTGCGTTGACTAGGACAATTTAATAGTTTTGAGTTTCGGGCTCTTAGAATTTTAAAACGCGTAAAAAATTAGTCGATTTTTTTATTTTTAACAATGTATTCCTCAAAAACCGAAAGTGACAAAAACATGTAGTTTTGTATTTTTTATTATATTAATGAATGAACAGTTACCAAATATCACACATTTTGTAAAACCCAAATTTTAAAACTATTTTTTATTGGTTGATTTGGTATGGAATGACCCTGGGGATGGTCCTAAAACTAGTGCTTACTGGTAAGTTATAACTTACTACCTATTTGGGTAGAAATATAGAGTCTTTATACCTGCTTGGGATAATATTCAGGATTAACAACCGAGGATGAAATCCTCAGGCATCAGGGAAAAATTACAGCCTACACGCTTTTTAAATTGTTATGCTAAAGACTCTATACATCTTTAGTTTTCTTTCTCGTTCTTTTGGCTATTTACACCAGTGTTTTATATTTCTGAAGACCTTTTACATCTTCAGCTTTTATATGATTTTACTGTTTCAGTTTTCGTATTTTATCCAAATAACAGCTAAGTTTAGACGTGACAAAGATAAGGGGCTTCCCCGTATCGGGACTGGCGTAAGCCATAGTGCTGTTACCGCCCATAAAATTCATTTTATCTTTATCTTATCTTTACCGGGGTTTTTCAATCGCGCCCCTGGAATAATTAGTCTCAACAATTGTATTACACATACATATACTGAAATACATATATAATAGCACATTCCATAATTATTGCGCATGTTATTTGGAGGTTAACTAAGGAAGTACGATATATTGTTAAGTAACACTAATGTAATTTTACATTTTAGCACATTATTTATAATCAATAATGTGCTAAAATGTGGGGTCAATATACATTATTTATAATTTTCGTGAGCCCTCCACGAGCCCTCCGAACGCAATCTTCTGAAAGAAACACTGGATGTATCTATCCATATATCGATCCACAAACCATTCCAGAATGCCGGATTATACCGCATGAGACCTCTCTTTAAGAAAACGATCCTCAGAAGTAGTTCATGGACCTGAGGTGCACTAGAACGTAGCGAGGGTAGTTAGTGCGCCCTGCGGCGAAGTAGAGAACCAAATCGAGAATCGTAAACATGTTTACACTTGCCAGTTACCTTCTTTCTTTGCACTTGCCTCCTTTATCAGAAAACTGATTTTATTATAACATCAACTCACAGTTGATATATTCCACTGTTATCCTAAAATAATGATGAAATAAAATAACTGATATTCTGTATGATTCAATCATACGACACAATGCGTTGACCTGTGATGTGATGCCTGATGACATCTTGAACGAACTGCGGGTGCTGCCCAAGGATGACATGGAGTCAAGCCATTTTCATCTTATATAGATTTCACTTAAAAGTTATCAATGATAAAAAAAAAATACTTAATAACAAAATTGTGGGTGTGGCATATGACATATGGCACAATGAGTTGATACCCTGCGACCAGCGGTGGAGGTGGAGGCAAATGCAATGCTAACTGTTGAAGAACTGACCAGCGAACTCCATGTCACCCATTCAACGGTTCATCGTAATCTGCAGGACTTTGAGTGAATGTCAAAACTCTGAAAACGGATACACCACGCGCAAACACCTCAACAGAAGCAGCAGTGAGTTGATATCTGAAGTTCCCTGTTCACCCGTCACAGACGTGAGCCATTGCTTAACAGGATGGTAACCAGATTGTGAAAAGTGGGTCCTCTACCATAACATTTAACAGAAACGGCAGAGTGGGTGGGTGGGTGGGGGGGGAACTGTGCCGAAACAGGATCACCACTCCTGCAAAGTGATGTTGAGGGTTTGTTGGTATATCCGTGGGATAATCCATTTTGAGTTCTTGCCACGTAACCACACCATCAATGCAGATATCTACTGTCAACAGTTTGAACACCTACGGACTGCATTGTTGGAGAAACGTCCTGCTCTGGTTAATCGCAAGGGTGTGCTCATCCACAATGATAACGCGCGCCCACACACGGCAAGAGGGACCTGTGCTAAGATCAAGAAATGTAGCTGGGAGAAACTCCCCTACCCGGCACTTTCACCAGATCTTGCACCAACAGACTACTGTCTTTTTCACAGCCTGCAAAACTACCTTTCCGGGAAAACACTGCAAAATGAGGATGGCGTCGTGCTACGATCAGTGACCCAGTTTATTGCCTCCAAAACCGGTGACTTTTTTCAGCGGGGGATTCAACAGCTGGTTAACAGATGGCAGAGTGTTGTGGAGTCCGATAGAGACTATGTTCCTGACTAACGGTAGGTATATTATCGTTCTTTTAATCACGTTGAATAATACGATATTACTTATGGGATAAGCTGATAGCTTGAATAGAACATTTTATTTTTATTAGTTTCCCTTTAGAAAGTTTCAATTAGTGTCGAATATTTTATAGGAAAATTTAAGTTGTTCTTACTTAGGGAATTCTCTTGTTCGGTGTCTTCATTTTAAAAAAATGAAGCTTCAGGTAACACTTTTGTTACCATACTGTCAGTTTTGTAACCTAGTTGATTTTTGTAGCTATTGGATATTCTAGACCCATACTAATTTATCATACAGCTGTGCGACGTATCCAGGGAAAGAGTTCAGAGGGTTCTCCCAAATTCCGGTATCTTTGTAATCTTAGCATAATTTTAGGCGTGATTATGTACTTATTATCAATTGCAAATTCAGATCCTGTTTGAACCCCCCCCCAATTCCTAAACACCCTAAAGTATAAATCTGAATACATGCCTGAAAGAGTTTGTCTTATACTGTAACTGGATCTTATTTTCTGCATTTTTGTAGATATTTTCATAGATTCTTCCATGATCTGATTTACTGCAACTTGTTTTGTCTTCCTTCTGACAGTTTTCTTTGGTTCCTTTAAACTTTATAACAGCGCCTTTGGCATTATTCACAGCTTCTAAGTGAAGGTGTTCCTTTGTATAACGGTTAATCGTAGGGAAATTCTAATTCAATCGAATAAAAATAGGGAAGAAATTAGAAATACATGCCTTCAATCTGAGCTTGTGACATTGTTCGATAAAGAAATTTGGACAATTTCTTCGAACACAAATTAGGCTAATTCTTTAAAATCATGAATTATACTTTTATGTCAGTTTTCTCATACTTAGTAATTTCTTTATGCTCTAAGTGATATATTTACACTCTTCATGATGTCACAAAAATGCAGTCTCCGTAAGGGGATATAAAAACACAAGCGTTGCAATTGTTCCTAAATAGTTCAATATCAGTCGAATATGAATTGTCTTAATACTTCCACACTAAGTTGCATAATACATTTAAATTGCAGCAGGGCACTGTCACATGTCTTTTACAGTTTTAAAATTTCCAAGCAAACTGCTATTACCATCATTTTCTTATCAAAATAAGAAAAACAAAATTTATGAGATTTGATAAATTGTTTTCGTTAAATCCCGACCTTCTTTTTTCACAACCCTCCTTCCAATACCATGTTAGGGGACCGAATCACGTGAACAAACTTATTTTTTTTAATCTTACATACTCATCATTGACGTAGCTGATAGCTACCAACAATGGAGAGCTTTCTCATATTAGTCATATTTGGTTTCATTCGCTAATGCAGAAAAACAATTCCATATTCAGTCAACAGATTCCTTAATCGAAACTTGATTGCATATATTTCAATCGTTTGATTTTAATTGAATAATGGTTAGACTCTTCTCTCCTTATAGCCCAAAACGATAGTCGTGTGGTCACAACAGTGTTCGATTTGAAGCGGGGTATATGGTTGGATTTCCCCCTCTCTGCAAAAGTATTCCCTGGCTCTGTTTTCTGAAAAAATTCCCTCCCTCAGCAAATTGTACAAATCGGGCAGTGAGTCTGAAATATTAGACCAGCGTCATGAAGGTCACGATTTCGAGTTGATTTTAATAAGAATTGCACTCACATAATCATGTCAGGCCGAAGTGAAAAGTTACTAGCATGCTCCATTCAAAATAAAGTTCACCGCAAATTCATCTTTTCCCAGTTTGTGAAATTCTTATTTTTCATTCATTTCTAATGTAACCATGCTTCATTCATATCTAATGTATGTTAGTTATTTCTTCTCTACGTAGGCTACAAAATAACTGCTTCAACCATAGAAGCAAAATGCTTTTATATTTGAAATTTTCTCCGATCTACATTCGTTGACACTATTAGTAACAGGAATTACAATTTTTTCATTACTCTCTTGAAATCTTTTTTTTTTTTTCAACCCTATCGATATGATTGCCACAGAAATCTGTTGTCTAAACGTTTGGTATGCTCTTTCAAGTTTTTGAATTTTTAATTTTACTGGTTGTCCTGAAGGTTATTTACCACTTTTACCTAATTGTGAACCTACAACGCAGAATGTACAATACGGTCCTTTATCTATTTAGAATAAACAAACAATTATATGGAGATGGACGTAGTAATAATCCTTACAATTAATTTTCTTTTTTAAAACTAACAATTATATGCTTCCAAACATGTTTCTATTTCTTGCGAAAATACTCCCTTCCGAGTTCATATAGATGGAGTTAAGGGGGGGATATATCCCCCATATCCCCCCATACCTAAGCCAGTGGTTCGTAAGTCAATGCATTTGTTTTTGTTTTTTTTAACCAGTGCGAGGAAAGCGAGAAGCAGCAAAACTGGACCTAAGTTCGGCGGTCAGTTGTTTGAGACGGGGGGAAGGGAAGAGATGGGAGAAGTGCCCCTAAGCTATATGTCTTGCAAGATCTCTTCTTTCCTTTCAAACCACAAATGATTCTTGTGGACCCTTCTTGGAAGATGACAAGGAACCAAGTCATGAAAACCGTAGACAAGTAAGATTTCGACTTTGTAACAGAGCCATCTGGATGTCGGCTGATGGCAAAAACGAAACTCGAAACTGTATCCCCGCTTCTTAAGTTGAACGCACATGTTTCCTCTATAATATGTTACTTTGGAATAACTAAGGTATATTTTTCACTACATGACAAGGCGCTATCGAGAATATTCTGTACTTTGTTAACCAATAGAATCGCCTTGTTTAACTGAAGCTTAAGAATTACAATTGGCCTACATTTTTGCGGGTTTTCTAAGGAATAGAAAGGAGTCATTTTAAACACACGTTTCCAGATGTTTCTGAAATTTTGTCTGTTTTGCAGCTGCCTATATTGATCGTAGCCTGAAAAATGGTGTTTTCGTTTATATATTCCTTGTATTGAAGTTTTTTTTTCGACCCACCCGTAATAAAACGTAACCGTAAAGTGAGTCTTATGGCAGATCTAAACGACGTCATAATAATATTCGATTTTTGGAATGTTGGTTTCCTATGTTTCCCATCTTCCACCATCCACTCTGAAGCTGAACCTCCAGCAGGGTGAAATAGGAAACCAAGTGGACAAGTTACAGTTTAAACGGAAAACAGATGGATATTCCGACATTCCTGTATGGGAACCCAGCGTCTTGGAGAGTAGCCGATGGACAGTGGCGAATGGCATTTTAGCATTGGATAAAGACAGACGTGAATGTTCGAACCTCGCGTTTTTTTTTTTTTTTAGTTGGAAGTTCTTTTTTCGGTGTGTGTGTGTGTATATATTTTTTAGTGTAGTGAAATTGTAACCTGAGCAGATTATGTAAGTATGTACGTATATATAGTTTATTCTTGTATATAAAATTATGTATGTAGTAGGTTATTTTTATCATTTGCTGCAACTCCCAAAAGAAGTAGTTCTCACCGAGGCAACACCCTACTTGATGGAATTGTTTTTTCTTTTTCTTTTTTTATGTCACCGCGGAGGTAGCCTGAATCATAAAAGATTATGAGACTCATAGAACGAAATTTGGGACTTCTAGTAAGAGAGTTGTTATTGTTCAGGCGTAAAAAAAAAGTTTGAAATGGTAAGAAAGAAATGGATTCCGAAATGGAGAAATTAATTTGTAAATTGTTTGAAGATCAAAATGTGAAATTGGATGTAAAATTTAGGGATATCCAAAATCAAATTACACAACAAGGTCGGGAGTTAAGCGAGAAAATTACAACATTAGAAACAAGAATCAAATCGAATGAAAAATGGATGAGGGAACAAGTGAAAGCTTTGAATGAAATTCAGCACAAAAATCTGGGAACTTTAAATCGTGTTCAAACAAAGGTGGAAAATCTGGAAATTCAAGTTCGTACAAACAATAGGGAAGTCAATAAATCTAAGGAAGATTGCAAAAGGGTATGTACTGCTATTGTTGACGAAAAATGTAATGAAATCGAACAAAGGTGTAGGTAGGTGGAGAAAAGAAGTGGTCAGGTCGAAAACAATGAACGTATTCTTGAGCTTGACAGTAAGGTTGACGTGGAAATTGCTAGGACCTCAGGTTAAATAGTGGTAATGAAGGAGAAAATTAAAAATCACCAACGAAAGTTTGAAAGGATGAATACGATGAGAGAGGCTATCCAAATGCGGTATAGAACCACTCAAGACGTGTGTTCCCGTCATAACGATGATGACATTTCGGAACAAGAAACTGATGCTGCTTCCGATTCTGAGAGCGTTCATGAGCGAAATTCGTTAAAAAATAGTGCATGTTCTGGTAACAGCATCAAATTGTCAGACTTAGCAAATCTTGACCATTTTAACGGAAATGTGGAAAAGTGTTCTCCTCGTTCTTTTCTTCTTTCTGTAGAGCAGGATCTCCAGTTTATGAATATATCCCGATCACAATATCTAATGATATTTAGGCGTTTGTTGACGGGGGTTGCCAGCATTTGGTTCGATGACCACTCAAAGAAATTCAAGAACTATGCGCAGTTCAGATCTGCATTTATGGAACATTTTCAGTCAGATTCGTTACTAGTGGCCCAACTTAGCATTTTGAGGTCACTACGGTTCAATCCTCGTGAATTCAAGTCAGTTACTGAGTTCTATTGGACACAAGTGGAACGATTTCGAAACCTGTATTCTGAGCGACTATTTTCAGTTGATACTGTAATCCTGGAAATTATGCCTAGTCTTCCGTCGAGATTTAGACAAGCTCTCTTTGGTTGGAGGTTTTCAAATTTTGAGGAATGTGGCCAGATAATTAACTACTTAGAAGTGCAGACAGCATTTTGTGACAGACAGAATGGTCAGGGTATATTTAACAACAACAACGGCAAAAAGTCAGTTTTTGCCGACCGTAATGAGTAAAGAGATAATAAACGGTGCAGTCAACATGTAAATTGGATTGGTGATAAGCGTGATTCTTATACCAAAAGTACAAGAAATTTTGGTAATAATGGAAAAGTAGGTGTCCGCAATACTCTCAGCGATATACGTCTAAAGGGGGGGGATCGAACCCAGACCCATGCCGGCAAATGTAACTATCAACAAGGAGGTTCAATCCCGGACAATAATAGTAATGATCGTAATAATGGTATGGTTAGACGCAAACAAACTTTCGAGGATGTTCGTTTGGAACAAGTCAGGCAAATAACAGATAGTAATGACAGTACCCAAAACTTTTGTTTAGAGGATAGGGATCAGTTCCCAGGTTTAAAAGGACCGGACTTAAGAGAGATAAGGTGATTGGAACAACAGAATTAAATGTTAGTGGTGTGGAAGTTTGTATTGAAGTTCACGTAGCAAAGAATTTGAATGCAGAACTGTTGTTGGGGTTACAATTTTTGTCCGATAATGAAGCCACGCTAAATTTTAAAAACAAAGAAATGTTAGTTCAAACTAAAAAGAGAAATTGTATTGTAATTTGCTTAATAAGTTTGTGTTATAAAGTTATATTCATGAATTTTTTTGTATCCATTTCAATATCATGTACATATCTCAACATAATGTGATGAGGATAGTTCTTGTCCTTTTGGAGTATGAAACGCCTGAACAATATGGTTTACAAAACGATGTTACAAAACCAAATATTGATGTAAATAATATTAGTAAAACATTTCAACAAATTATTGTGTATGTCAAAGTATTATGAGTCGTATTGTGTACTCTTTTGTGT
This sequence comes from Lepisma saccharinum, assembly GCA_022664845.1. Lineage (NCBI taxonomy): Eukaryota > Metazoa > Arthropoda > Insecta > Zygentoma > Lepismatidae > Lepisma > Lepisma saccharinum. The sequence goes on along the minus strand of JAGDQP010006421.1, from coordinate 49,589 downwards.
ATTGTGTAATTCAAATGTTCCTACTTGCTTGTAATGTTGTAAGAAAAATTGCTGTTACAAACTGGAAGTGAAGGAGGCACTCTGGGATTCTATATACAGGGTGTGCCGAAAATAATGAACAAATTTAGAAACTGTTGAACTATCTAGATCTTATACAGTGTTTTACTAGTTATGATGGGTTCTTTGTAGTTAATCCAGTGAATTACGATCCCCTATGGGTGCCACATTATGACAGATCGAAACGACGCCACAATAATATTCGCTTTTTGGAATGTTGGTTTCCTGTGTTTCCCATCTTCCACAATCCACTCTGAAGCTGAACCTCCAGCAGGGTGAAATAGGAAACCAAGTGGACAAGTTACAGTTTAAACGAAAAACAGATGGACATTCCGACATATCTGTATGGGAATCCAGGGTCTTGGGGAGTAGCCGATGGACAGTGGCGAGTGGCATTTTAGTATTGGATAAAGACAGACATGATGTTCGAACCTCGCGTTTTTTTTAGTTGCACCGTCCCGGAGTATTTCGGTTCGAGCCCCGAGCAGGCTCTATTTCGTCGGGTAGCGCGGATAGTTGTTAACCGGGCGCCCTACTAAAAACATTTACAAGTTTCTTTTTCTTATTTTGTTTTGGTAAACTTGATTATGTTATCACTAGTTAGTGTAGTGTGTTGGAAATTCTTTTTTCGGTGTGTGTGTATATATATTTTTAGTGTAGTGAAATTGTAACCTGAGCAGATCTTGTAAGTATGTACGTATATATACTTTATTCTGGTATATAAAATTATGTATATAGTAGGTTATTTTTCTCATTTGGTGCAACTCCCAAGAGAAGTGGTTGTCACCGAGGCGACAACCTACTTGATGGAATTGCTTTTTCTTTTTCCATATGTCATCGCGGAGGTAGCCGGAGCCATAGTCTTGTTAAGAAAAGAACAGCAGAGAGATTTATTTTGGCTGGTTGCAAAAGTGTTAGGTATTTGGGGTCATTGTGAGTAAGAGCTGAATGTTTCATTGCCAGCAATTGGTTGTAGAAAGGTCTGTAAAGGAGAACAGAATGTGAAAAACAGAGCTATAAAAACTTTTGAAAATTGAAAACCAGATTTTGAGGACAATTAAATCGATATTTTACATTATGATAAAGCGGTAATTTGATTTTATTACGCCGCCATAAAAATATGTTTTACAACTCTAATTCTGTATTTTTTGAATGTACGTTGTTTCTTTCTTCTGCAGCAGAAGATTGTAAACAACGATGAAATGAAAACAAGAGGTCTGAACCCTTTTTGTGCCGAATGCAGGGAAGGGGCTAGGAGGAATATTTAGCTGTTTTGCAGGTGCGATGCTATGGGGATTTAAAAAAAAAAGATAAACAAATTTGAATCGTTTTCGCTAAGAATCTTCGAGACATTTTTGAATCTTTAGTTTCGCTGAAGAACGCTTTAGAAAATTCCAATTTTACAGTATATACATTTTAGAACGGAGCCCCTGGCTTTGCTCTGTTTAACTGATTTTGTCTTTAAGACTTGTTTGATCGACTCTGTTTTGAATTTAGTTTTGACTCTATCTGCAAGTTGAACGTTGTCTTATAAGATCAAATTTGGCCTCTGCATCACATTGTAGTTAATATCAAGAATTAGACATATTCATGCCTCAAGCGGGATTCAAATCTGGTATTCCTTCTTTCATTTTAAGTTTTGAACCTTTTTGTTCATGCTAGAATCATTGTAATCGAATCTCCTCTCTTAACACTTCTGATTAAATTTACTTACGGCCAGACTCGGAAGGGAAGAGGATATTGGAAGCGATCTTAATGGAATTCCTGATCCATGATATTATATATTATGGTTTGCTGAAGACTCAAACTCTTTAGAAAAAAATGTTATCAATATCGGGAAACGAACCCAGGCTGTCTGGTTTGAGACGTAAAAGACAAGTAGAACGGAAGATTTCATAGAAAATCAGTTTTCTACTCCTTGACGAATTTTGTGTGTTGGCAATTAGTAGAATTGATCTCAGGCCCTCGCGAATATCAAGCGAATACTTTATCGTGGCTAAATAAAATACTGATGCCTACTAAATTATTAAAAATGATGATGATGGATGTTCCGCTCGAAGGCAGGTCTTGATCTGAAAGTCTCAGAGCAAGCTTAAGTGGGGATGATTTGCCAGTGCCTTTTATTAGTTGAAGATCACGTTTTAAGATGGGGATATAACAGTTTATGGTAGCCATTGTGTTGTTTGCGCTGCTTGGAAATTAAATATAATTTTATGTAAATGAGGGAATGTGGAGGTTTACATATCTTTACCTCGCAAAGCCAACCAAAATATCAAGTAGATTTTGGTATTCAATTTGATTGAAATAGATAGGTGAAACCGTCCTGAAAGTAGAAATTTGGCGGAATTTTCAGAGAAAAAGCTTATTTGGTTACTACTATTTTATTGATATCAGGTTTTCGAGTTGCATCATAATCTTGACTGAACATTCATTCAAACGCACATTGTTTCAGGTCACACTAAGAATTGAGCTCAGGACACGCTATGGATAACAGGAACGGGGAAGTCATATAAATATACTTATTGTACCATTTTGATTCACTTACAACGTTGAGATAT
>JAGDQP010006421.1:30332-46574 GCA_022664845.1 Lepisma saccharinum | reverse complement strand
ATTTTCGAACTCTCGTTACTCAGTTCTTCCATTCTGGTTTGTAGTTCTTCTGCACTTGAAGCAAACAGGACTATATCATCAGCGAACCGTAGGTGATGAAGATATTCGCCATTAATTTTAATTCCCACTTCATCCCAGTTTAAATTCTTGAACACTCTCTCCAGGACCGCACAAAACAGTTTTGGAGAAATTGAATCTCCTTGCCTTACCCCTTTTCCAACTTTAAATTTTTCACTGTCTTGATGCAGTCTAATGACAGAAGTGGCAGTCGAGTAAATGTTTCGCAGTAACTTGATGTATGCACTTTCGATGCCTTGATGTTCAAGTGATTTAAGTACTGCTGACAAGGAGACCGAATCGAAAGCCTTTTCAAAATCTATGAATCCCAAACATAGTGGAAGTTCATATTCATTAGTCCTTTCCATAACTTCATTCAATGTTTGTATGTGGTCCATTGTGCTAAATCCACGACGAAATCCGGCTTGTTCCCTTCCCTGGTTGAAATCTAAGTCTCGTTCAATATATATATATATATATATATATTGGATTCCTAGAGAAAAGAAACGACCGAGAGGACGTCCAAATGCGAGATGGGTAGATGAAATCATGCGTTTTTCAAGAGCTTCATGGATGAGGATAGCAACAGACCGACAGATATGTCGAAAGAAAAGGGGAGGCCTTCATCCAGCAGTGGATAGAAAATGGCTGAATGTGATATATATATGTAAGACCAGACTTTACATGTAAGTATTTGCCTTGCTTAAGGAATATTTATCACCGCTACATAGAGAAGATCTAATGATTTATACTTTACGTTATGTTTTATAAGAATACAAAGTGAACATTTTAACCAGATTTTGTTTAAATCTTTAGGCACCTCAGGCTCAGGCCGACATAGGACAGGACACTAAGAATATGAATTTGGAATGATTAACATGATAATATTTTGCCTTCATATTATTTATTTCAATTATTTTGGTCTTTAGGCATCTTTAACAGGTCGTATGAATTTTTGAAATAATGAAATGATAAAATGAAGAAAGTCGGAAGAAATGGGAGAAGACCAAGATTTTACAGGGAACTTCTCATGCCCACGCTGTTTGTGTACCACAAAGCTCACATGGCATGATAGCCTAGCACCAGAGATGAATGCTGAGCCTTCGTTACCCGTATTTGACGTGAGGAATATATTATTATGCAAATTATTGTTTGAATATACACTTTTAGAAAACATTCATAGAAAATATAGTACTTGTACACTTGTGGTTTACCTACCACGTTGAAATATATCTGGTAGGTAAATTACGCATAGAGGTAGATGCATACTTTGCAGGACCTGTTTGTCAATGGGGACTTGGGATTGGAAGTTTATTACGCAGATCGTTTCGATTTGCAATGCCATTCACTAAACAAGGTGAAAAAGCAGTAGGGCTACAAGCTTTACAAACAGGAATTCAAGTTCCGGCGGATATGCTTGAAAACCATCCTAGTAAGGAATCTTTAAAAGCACGAGGTCGCGAAGCAAGCTCATCTTTAAGAACTAAAGATGAAAATAAATTCAATCAGTTGCTTAGGGGAAGCGGGAGAAGAAGGGCACGTAAGCGTAAGCTTCCCATCCGTATTGGTCCAACAACTTTAAAACGACGTGTTTGCAAGAAAAGGAAGAGTAGAGATATTTTCAGTTAAAAAATGTCGTTTCTTACAACTAAATGTAATGAAAGCTGTACGAATGAATTCGATTTAGTTTCTGTCCCTATGACAAAAACTGATGTTGAATCATCTCGAATGGTAGAGTATCGACCAGTTTTATCGCTTCTTCTGATAAGCCTATAGAATTTCTTGTGCTTGGAGATACTGCGGAATATATTCTTACAGCATATATTTATCTTTAAGCCAAGTGTAAAGTATTAAGGGGAAATGGAGATAATTTACAAGTATCAGCAGAAGGGCCAGCAGCCGTTCTGCCAGATAATGTAGCGCCCGTCAATGATTTTCTACATCCAAGGGGATGTTCCTTTAAATGATAAAATTGTTTCTTCTTCAAATGCTTTCGAGCATATTATGAAACTTTACTTAATTATTCTGAAGATGCAAGCTAAACTCGTTTGACCATTAGGTTATAGTATAAGGATACTACAGGGCATTTTAATACTCACAATGAAAATAATGTTGGTTATTATAAACGAAAATCTCTTGTTGCTGGTAACGCATTCATTGATATGTATGGACGACTCCATACACATATTTCTGGATCAAATGGAGTTCTTCCAAATAAAGTCCATCTTCGTACAAAATTAAGTTGTAGTAAAGATTCATTCTGCTTAATGACAACTGAAAATTCTACATTTAAAGTTAAGCTGGAAGACGTTATTCTTTATGTTCGCCGAATTAATATTTCTGCTCAGTTACCTTTACAATTAAACAGTTTTATGACTCATGATCCTGCGAAATTACCACTGACTAGAGTTGAAACAAGAGTACTTACTATTTTTGCAAATGTTGATTCCTATAATCTTGATAATATATTTTTTTAGAAATGTACCAAAGGGTGTCATTATAGGTTTTATTGCAAATACTGCATTCAATGGAAAATACCATGAAAATTCCTTCCACTTTGAACCTTTTAATATTAACGAGTTGCAACTACAAGTTGGTTCCCAAATTTATCCTCCCACCCCTCTTACTCCATATTATGGTAATCAACTATACGTTCAAAGTTATCACATGATGTTCTCTGGAACTGGTATATTTAATGAAAATATAAGTCATACGGTCACATATTCTGATTACCCTCATGGATATAATCTTTATGCTTTTATTATTTCTCCTACTAATATTTTAGATGATTCTAAATGGGATGTTATTAAGGATTCTCCCGTTAATCTCCGAATTGGGTTCAGCCAAAATATTGCTCATTCTATTTCAAGTATTATTTACGTTCAATTTGATTCCCTTATACAGATCGATAAGGTTCGAAATGTATATACGGATCATACCATGTAAAATTTAGTTTAGTTTGAGATTAACCATGAGAACTGGCGTACAATTTTCAGCCTTCGATTATAACGAAGAAAATAATTTCATAGTCAAAGAATTAGCCATAGTTCATGCAGATAGCAATAATTTTCCAAGTTTTTTATTTAAACCTCATTTTCCAATATCAAAGATAAGCCAGCATGTATTTGGTTTACAGTGGATAGAAGTCGAAGTTGAATACGGTGAAGTTAAAAACATACTTACCAAGTATACCTCGCACAGTGATAATTTTTTCTCACGACAAATTTTCCTAGAGCCTCTTCTACAAAGAACAGTAATTAATTTGAGAGATATTTAGCGTCCAGAATATAATGGTTTAGCATTTGCATCACAAAGTTGTGGTCACCATCTTCATCATTTTACAAGTTTTCGTAGTGCCTTAAAAGAAGCTGCAGTGTACGCAAACTATTTAACTTATTATCATCTACGATCTTTTATTCTAGCTGAAAACAGAGCAGTTTATGAACCAATACCAATAAGTGAAAGTGTTTCAGATGAGGAATAACGAAATTTTAAAAATTGTGCTTCAGGACTGTACTAGTGCAACTACGCTTACTGGAATTTATTCAGTGGACACTTTACCAAAACAAATTAAATATCCGGCTGCACTTATAATACATTTAAGTCCGTCAACTTACCCTGGAAGTCACTGGAGTGCCATATATATAAATAAACATGGACGGGGTCAATATTTTGATAGCTTTGGAAATGGAACTAGTAAACCAATTGTATCATTTTTAAAACGAAACTGCAAATTATATCGTGTAAACAAAACTCAAATTCAACACGAAGAATCTATCCGTTGTGGACTATTCGATATAGTTTTTATTTCAATGTGAGAGGGAAAAAAATGTAATTTCTACTTTCATACTACGAATCTGCAAAATAACCGATGAGAGTGAAAAATCTCTTGTAAAAATATTGTAAAACGAAAAGAAAATGTACATAAAGTTTTTTCATGTAAAGGTAAGACTAAATCTTTTATTTCAAAACTCCAGGAAAGAAGGAAAAGTAGAGTGTGCAGAAATATATTTATTTAATAAGTATACAATAGTTTTAGGAAGGTTCAAAATGTGAAATATAAAAAGTTAAAAAAATTAAGGCAGCAGAAGGCAGTAGAAGGCATCTTAACTTGAATAGTAAGTATTGCGCAATATTGTGCAATCACATAAACTCGTTTCCTCCTTCGAGCATCAGGAGGATGCGAAAATAAGAAAAAATCGCCAACATTGTTATGCGGCGAATATCAAAAGATGTAACACAACATGTTCTTTCTCTCTTGCGTAGAGCATCAAAAGATGCGAAAGAATAAATAGATTATGTATTCAAAGAAAAGAATGTAAAACAAAAATAAAGTAACACCTGCACAAACAATTCTAGGAAAAGCCAAAACATGTTTTATCATGTTCTCCGAGCATCAAAGATATATAAGAAAGATAATTTTCTCCAATCCCAAAAGCTGAAAAAATGAAATAACTGTGCATGCGCAGTTTGTGAGCCTAAACATTGAAAGATGTGATAAAGATATATACTTTATAACCAACATCGAAAGATGTAAGACGATAAAAAAAGTAAGTCAGCGGACATCTCCACTCTGCCTTGGCGGGAAATGTATCACTATTATTCGTCAAAATAAAATCATGATTCCCACCCACCGAAAAATAAAATGATGTCCTTAATAAAATACTATAATAAATTTAACCTACCACATCAAGTTCTACGGCTTTGCAAACGGTGCGGGGCGGGCAGTGCAAACTACGTTGGCCGTATCATAGTACGTATCGTAAATATTTAAAAAAAAACATTCGATTTATTCAAATCAATAATTAATCAAATCGATAGTCAATTTCATATTAACTTAATTCCAGTTCTAAGCTTTCAATAACCACCTCTGCCCAAGATCACCTCCTTCTACTCCTCTAACATCGTCCTTCAACAAGCTCAGCCTGCTAGGTCTAATGGTTAAGACTAGAAACCAGTTTAAGAACCGATACAACAAAAAGTGTGACCTCTTCTACTCTGCACTTCCCTACTAGTTTATATCAAACTTAGTAAACAGTTCAGTGAAGAAAACGATCTTCAGGAAACTTCTAATAATTTTCTTCTCTTCTTTATTTTTTCTCTGTTTTCAGGTTTTAACATCGGGTCTTAATACAGGGTGAGTCAGAAAAATAGGTGATTTGTAAGTTATATGCCGTTCACTGAGGGGATTCTGTGAATTGCAACACTAACAGCACTATGTCCGTCAAACGAATAGTTCGTCTTTCATCTGGTTGCTTTGTTTTCAGAGGTACTCATGTTGCCTAAAAAAAATTATAATTCATGTGTTAATGCTATCCCAGATAGCATGCCAGCTTATAACAAGATTGTTTGTCACTTCCTTATCAAATTTGATATTGTGTTGAACTTAATAAACAAACATGAAATAAATTTGTTGGAACCACATAAGTACTTTCGTTTGTTATAACTAACCTACTTTAAGCTTGTTGGAACTAGTAGTTATGTGGGGAAGTTTGTCAGACTTTAAATTGATTTGAATTTTGTTTCGATTGCACTTCTGCTGTAGTCTCAGTGCGGTGAAGTGCCAACAATTGTTCAGTACTGTTTCACTGTAAGCTAATCTTAGCCAACTCGCACCCTTGCAATCTGATGAACGAAGTACAAATAACCGTTGGAAAGCTTGGTAGGGCGTGTCATTCCGTGGTTTGGTGATTACAGCCGGTGGTCCACTGTTCGATTTCCACACAGTGCAATATGTTTTTAAGAAGTACATTATGTTTTACTTTCTTGTCCTGTCCTGCCCAAAGTAGACTGCTTGATTCAACCTTGCATTAAGTTGGGCAAGTTGTCCGTTACGGTATTTATGCACTATACGCTCTCATCATCTAAAGCACGCTGGAGCTTAAACGAAAGCATGTAAAGAGAAATTGACTTCAGATCCTGATTCCGTGACCTCCATTTGTATGATCATTTGCAAATTTTTTTAACGCTACTTTAGGGTATTTGTGCATTATATGAACTTGTAATGCAAGCTAGCATCTGAACGGTAGGCAGTAGCAATAAACCGACTTCAGATTTCAGTCTCATGACTTTGGTTTACTGAGCCACTTCAGAACGTTGTCATTGGGTCTTCCCTAAATTTATATGTGGGTCCTTTCTTATTTTTTAAAGTTTTATTAGGGTAGATTTGGATATCGAATTTTTTGAGGATGATGATGGATGAATATTGAAAGTTCGTGCAAAAAATAAAACAAAAACAGATACAGGACGACCTAGTGTTAGAAATCGCCGATTTACTATCTTAATTGAAAATATACAGGATGATTCAAAAGTAATAGTCATCAATTCAAGAATGAATTCCTCAGGTCCAAGCAAAAAATGTTTCTTCAGAGCAATTCAAAAACAAGTGTAGTTTCCGAGGGAGAGGAACCTAAAGTTAACAAGGCAGCGTCACATATAACGTCATATCTCCACAAATAACGCTTCATAGAGGGGTCTCGCAACGTAAGAATTTCAAGGTTAAAGAATTAATATTACGCAAGAGACAACTCGTATACCTAGAATCTTACATCATTCTGAACTAGATGAATTGGGTAGTACTTTCCATTGTGATTTGCTAAGCTCAGTGGTAGGGTGTTAGGTAAGCATTTGAAAGGACATGGATTCGATCGCAGCGGCCGACCATCCTCACTGAGGTTTTTCCTCACTCACACAAGGCAAATGCTGGAAAGGTACCTTCAACATAGGCCCTGGCTGACATCTTCCCGAATTCTTTCCCTCCCCTATCTCGGCCTGAGCCTTAGATGCATAAAGGCCATAAATAAAATTCGAAATTTAGTGATTTGCTAATCTTACGTCATTGTTTGTCGATATATGACGTCATTTGTGAGCCTCTTCTTACGCAACTACGAACGTTTTTTTAATTTCTTCACTTTGTTTTGGCCAGAGATTTGATTCTTAATTTATTTATGATCATCACTTTTTTAACACCATGTACTTATATGCGAATCCTCAAAACGAACACATCGAGCGGCCAATCCATAGAACATTGGCTTTGCATTTGAGAGGTCCTGACTTCGATCCTATGGGCCGACTATTCTGAATATGAGCGAGGTTTTTCCAGGGCGTTTTCTCAGTCACAATAAACAAATGCCGGGATGGTAGCTTCAACAACCTGGCCAAATGCTTTCTGCATTATCTACCCTGCCCTATTCCGGCCTGAGCCATAGCTGCCTAAATCCCATACATAAATTCAACTCAGACATACACACAGGTGTTTGGTCAAAATTCGAAGTTTGAAAGAGAACCGAATATTGGATTTTCAACAACAAAAATGCCCAAGCTGGATCATTAGATAATGAAAAACGGATTTGGAAAAAGATAAAAAAAAAGTTCCTTAGCCCATCATTAAACGCAACTGTCGCATTTCCTTTGGTAGCTTGCTTCAGTTGGTTTAAATCACCCATATTTCCGTGGTCCCTGGTCGGTTATTATCAGGGCAACAATCAAGTATAATAGCTCGCCTCTATGCACACCCCACAATCCCATATGCAGTATTTTTATTATTATTCTGTATCGTGAATACCTCTCTCCCTCTCCCTCCCTCTTTCATCATGCATCTGTTAGCTGATCTGTTTCACTTAAATTCGTTTCAGAGCTGTTGTCACATCTTTCAACAGTTCATCAATCATGAAGTCAGATGCTATCTTACATCGAAAAGATCTTCCTGTTTCCTGTGAACTGGAAAGATATACCGCATTGAAACTATAGAAAGGGCGACTAGTGTTGTCTGCCCTATCGATCTATACGTAGTTCAGTCTTAGTTAATTTTGGTTGGATGTAAGACTTGTATGTATCCGACGCTTTAGATTTCAGCGAGATTAATATTTATAGGCATTTTTGTTCATCGAAATCTGCTTAGTCAATCATAGTTCTATGCAACGTGATATGGACTGAGTAGAAGTCTCTATTGCAGTCGTTTTGAATTTATTCATGGCCTTTAGGTATCTCTGGCTCAGGGCAGTTCAAAAGATGCGAGAAAGAGTCGACCACGACCAATTTTGAAGTTGTTTTTTGAGGAAGACCTCAACTAGGATGGTTAGCCACTGGAATCGAACCCAGAACCTCCCCAATGCGAAGTCAACGCTCTACGAATAAACCCTACGTCCGTTTGGTCAGTTATAAAGTATATTTAAAAGTATAACATATTTCAGCCAGGAAACTGGGACTGTCACCCCAAAAGCTTTCTGCCATTAATTAAGGCTAAAGAGATCCGACCGGAATAGGCAATGTCCAATACATACCATCTCGTCGTGGGGCCTGCTAGAAATCAAGCAACTGCTTGGCGAAAGAACATGGATTACTTACCAACCCACAGCTGCCGACAGCGTGGTGAGGTAAATGTCTGTACTTTTTTTTTTATAACATGATGGTAGTTTGGAGACCTCAGTATCCGGAGCATGGAATGTAACTTGCAATGGGAGCAGTCACTCCTTCAGGACGTCAAAGAGCCATATTATCAGGTTTGGAAGGTAAACTGGCAGGAGAATGTCACCCCAAACTGGAACATACCTATCCGTAGTGACTTGCAGGAGGTGACAAATTAGAGGAATTGGAGAATGAAATTGCAATGATTAAGTGCGACATCATTAGATTATTAGAAGTGTTGAGGAAGAATGAAGAACAATCGGAAGTTATATAAATTTGTTATTAAAGTTATAAGAAACATGAAATTCATATAAGATCCCCAGTGAACGCCTACGATAACGAGCGTCACGTGCTTGGGCTAAGCTGCTTCAAAGCTACATTTTTCAAGTGAAGTGATGTCGTACGCCAAATAGCCAATGAGGGTGTCAAACGTGGGAACGCGCTACTTGTTATGTTGTGTACCTTGATTAAAAGCCATAATATTACAAGTTGTAAAACATTCTGCTTCCAAGTTATTTTAACTTTCTTATACTAGTAACGTTTATATCAGAGATACATAACCAGTAAACAGTTTAAGTTTTCTTTACGATTATTATGAATTAAACTGTGGTTAGTTCAGTTCAGTTCAGTATGAACGGCAGACCTATCTATTACAAACTGTGGGTTATCTTTGCCACTGAACGCAAAAATGCAAAATGTACACGAAAGTAAAATGTATCATGTATTCTTTGCCAAGAATTACTGTATAAATATAAGGCATCCAATCACCGTGCTTTAATCCTTATTGGCTGAACGGCGTGTGACATCACTAGAAGGTACTATAGATTATAATCAGCTTGGCATAAGCTCGATGCTCGCTATGCAAGGCGCCCATGGAAGATTTTACATTGTTTTGTGTGTTTGTTTTGTTTTTAATTCTTTAACAAATTTATATTGCTTCGAAGCTTTCAAGGCAAGAAGTCTGAAGTGCTGCGATGCATGTGATGAATGGTTATTTTTGCTTGAAATTGGCTTGTTTTGATATCCCATCACCTTCAAACACTAGGGTCGCTAGTATCGGCCCCTCTACAGGTATTCGCTCGAACTTCTTAGTTTTTAATACGTACTATTAATTGTTCGATGGCTCGGGATCATTCAAATGAGATCATCAGTACTATAATTTCTGTAAATGGACTCCCACGCTTCTTTGATGGTGATGCATTAATCCCAAGCGTAGTGACTTTGAAAGTGAACAGAGCCCAGAAGACTCCATAACAAGCTGTGGTCTCCAATAATGTCATAGCCAAGTAAATTTATTTGGAACTCCAAAGGCAACAAAACCAAATAATTTGAAAAATACACACACACGTAGAGAGAGGCCGAGAAACAGAGCAGAAATGTGTAAGCTAGAGACGATATTCCTGGATGTGTGCTTAACTCTTCAACTTTCGCCCTCTCTGGGGGTTTAAAAATCTCTTTTGGGGATTCAGACTTCAGAGAGTAGTTGGGGTGCCCAAGGCAAATACATATGCGTAATAGGGACGGCGGTGGGGTGGGGGGAGGATCGAAATACTAACCTTATCTCCTTTACCAAATCCACCAGGGACTAATAATTTCTGTGGAACGTTGGAAGTGAAAAGATAAACGAGGTAGATCAGAAGGAAAGAGGAGGAGAAGAGTGGCCAAAAGTAGTTGAAGAGGAAAAAGCAGAGAATGAGAGAATAGCGAGTGTGAGTGTGTGGTTAGAAGGCCTATTGGAGATTTTTGCCACGGTCGGATTGTCACTTCCGCCCGTCCATGCATCAACACATTACCATATCCCGTGGACTGTATTGTCATGCTAAGCTAAAAGAAGGGTCTTTCTCTCTTGCCAATGTGCTGCAAACGGGATCCGTTGCAATCATTTCTTATAGGGTAACGCAGACGTGCCAACTTTTGCAAGTTTCATTCATTTTTTTCGAGTCACTGTATTTATTTTCAATATATGAACCTTCTTGTATACTAAAACGACTTCCTTAAGTCACCACAGACCCGTTTTGTTAAGGTTACAGAATGTTTTCTCAACAGGCGGTGTAATGTACATATTCTCTTAATAAATTGCGTTGAATAGTTTGGTTTGAAGAATGTGTTACGTTTAGTTCAATTTGTCCATATTCATCATAATACTAAACCAAATCTACCAGACCAATGGAATTTGAATTTATTTTATGGCATTTAGGCATTTAAGATTCAGGCGGGATAGTGTAGGGAAAAGGATGAGGTACCATCCCATCTTTGCTTGGTGTGACTGAGGAAAAACTCTGGAAAATAGTCAGGATGGTCGGCAGTTGGGATTGAAGCCAACACCACCTGAATGCGAAACTAACGCTCTACCCCTGAGCTACGGCCGCTTAGTAAGATCAATCGAGTCAGCCAGGGCCTAATTTGAAGGTACCATCCCACCTTTGCGTGGTGTGACTGAGGAAAAACTCTGGAAAATACTCAGTCAGGATGGTCGGCAGTTGGGGTTCAAGCCAACATCTCCTGAATGCGAAACCAACGCTCTACCCCCGAGCTACGGCCGCTTGGTAAGATCAGTCGAGTAAACAACTAAGATAATATATAAATAGTAATATTCCAGAAATTAAACAAAAGACACTCAGACAACAACATATTATCACTTTTATTCAAAGTTATATCAGGTGCATTTGAAAGCAAGCCTATAAACATCTGAAACGTAAGCTGACCTCGATAGACGTTGAGGACTACGGCGCTGGACAGCATACACGAATCGCGGCTGGGTTGAGGGCTCGAATCTCGCATAGGGTAGATTTTAACAGCACTCATATCATCGATGCGGACGGAATTCTATAGTGACTAAAATGGCCCATACATAATAAAGTAGTTTTACTTAAAACGTATACGATCAATATATATAACCGCTGGTATCTTTATCACAACTAAAAAATAATGTAGGTCCACTGTTTCCCTATATTCAGATTTTTCATAAATAAGTTTATTTTCATTTTGTTTTAATATGTAAGACAAGTCAGCTCATTGTCACATATACCGAAGATCATCATTGAAGCGTGCAGGGAAAGATATTTCTGGTAAAACTCATTTTAAAGGCTAACTGTCCCATTTACTCCCTTATATTTCATATTGTAAAGAGCGCTATAACTTGTGGATTATTTGAGAGCTGACATTGACTTATTGTGCAGTATTTGTTAAGCAGTGCAAACTCAATGGTAAAAATGGACATACTTCTTTCCCTATACTCTTCAATTGAATCGTGTATCTTTAAAATGACATCAGTCAGAGTTGCATGTAAATAATTCACAGCCATATTCAATGCACTACTGGATGAGGCCTCTCCCGAAGGGAGCACTTGGTCCACTGATTCCACGCTGACCAGACGTGTTGGGAGAGGAGAGCCGAAGCTCTCAACTGTGATCGCCACTGTATTTTGATCCTAATTGCATCACGATATTGAGTGGGCACCGTTCTAGACCCTCTTGCTTTGGGAACAAAAATGAACTAAAATCAAGGATTTGGGAAAGCAAATGCGTTATATGCTTGGCCGGTACTTAGAATACTGTGATGAGATTTTAAATTTACCTGTGAAAAAATGAAAACCAAGATGATAGACGACTAAACTTACTATCATATGTAGAAATTTTATTTAATTGATAAGTCAGTGATATAAACTTTAGAATTTTATTGATGATGTGTCCAGTCAAACATTACGTTAATCTAGAAACAAAAATGAATGAAAATTCAAAGGAAATAAATGTAGTTTCTCTAACTTTATCTTCATTTTTATTAAAGGGTCATCACTCACCAACTTTTACTGACCAATTATATGTTGATATACAGTAGAAGTCCGATAGACCGGCATCCAACAGTCCGAAATGCTCGATTGTCCGGCACCATCCCAGTTTTTTTTTTCTGTAAACGCTTGTGAACGACAATTGAAAGTGTTTGGCGCGGTTCGGAACTACTCGGAAGTGTCCACTACGCGTCTGCTACTATTAGACGCAATCAGCATTGTTCGTAATCAATCGGAAGCGTTCGGACTTTACTCGGCTGTCACCACACACAGGTTCAGTTCATCTCGGCTTAGCCGAAACCAGTAGTAAGAGGTACCGCCCGATAGTCCGGCATTTTCGGTAATCCGGCACTGGACCGGTCCCGAACGTGCCGGACTATCGGAGTTCTACTGTATTACAATAGCGATATAATTTTATGATTCCGAATCGCTTCCCAAACATTGAACCTGTTAGCTTCCATACAATTAATCTCATTTTATTTTTAATATTTTTTTCTTAATTCCCCAAAATCTTGTACTCTTGAACCGGATGCGCTTTTAAAAATAGAATATTCAATTATTTCATACACATCAGCTCGTTTCTAACTTTTCAAACAGAAATAACAACTACTTGTAAGGGCTACTTTTCTTGTAAGCGTGTGTTGCTTCAGATTTGGATGAGTAGGCAATAGAAACACGTGCTTTATTGCGTCTTCTACGTGTAATACTAGTTTCTAGTGGCTACTCACAGAAATCGCAAGTAAAGCAAGCACGCTTACAGGAAAATCAGCCCTAAGTCTGCTTCCGTAAAATCCACAATCGGTTTCAAGTTTCGCCGTTATTCACTACAACCATTTACCGTATATGTTTGTTATTCTGAGTGTTTTTTCATCTTTCAAACTTTGTCAAAAGGTTTAACATCAAAGAACAGATATTCGTATTACTAGTTTAAGATGTGTTGTCAGACAGGGAGGTATTGAAGTGTGGGTCCGGGGGGTGGCGAATTTTCGCAAAATGCACACTTTTATGTAGAATTAGTATTATTTTAGGCGCAACTTCCCGGAAACTTGGGGATCCCTCCCAAAATCAACTTCTACATATGTGCCTGTTGTCGGATAGACTTTACGTACCGTCCAAATCAAGTACAGTCATGGACGTATGTACTGCGGGATGTGAATAAAAACTAACATTTAGCTTTTTATTTAACTTATATTTATGGACCAGACTGGCAGTATGATTAAGCCGTGATATGTCTGAAGAACATATGTAGCAGGCTTGTTCTAAGGGGTGCCTATATAGAGTATATATAGTACTTCATAAATATAAGTAAACAGAAACTAAATAATTACTAGACTCCTGCAGTACATATTTCCGTGACTGTACAACCTAATATAATCTAAACCATTACTGTTGCATTTCTAATATTAATAATAAATTAGTTTCTGTTACAATATCATACCAGAGTACCAAGAATTTCCCCAGTAGCACACAAACGTTTAAAATACGTAATTAAACGTTAGTACCGAAAAATTATGTTAACGTTGTAAATGTACCGAAATGTCCGCCTGTTCAAAGGTTTATTCGACGTTCAATAATGGTTGAGAAGAAACGATGAAGAAACGGGTTTAGTTGGACAAAACACAGCATGAATGCTGTTTATTGGTATACACATTTAGTTTCATTTTATCCGTTGCTTTTATCACGAAATACGGTGTTAATTTTCCAACAGTAAATAATCCGAGCCGCTGATGTGGGATTCGAACACAGGAACGTTCTGCACTTCTCGTTGGTAGCTCGACGCATTGACCATCCAAGAATCCACCTGGAGAGATAACTACTCTTTTACTGTATCCTTGAAATAAAATGCTCGTTGAAATATAGTTTAAAATTCAATCTGTTTTCAACATGCAAATGAAAATATGAAAAATATAGTTATTTTCATTGTATTTGTTATTAATTATAATGTTTAAGCAACTAAATTAGAAATACAAGTGTGAAACGAAATCAAGGACATAGTATAAATGATAGTTGAAAGTACGTCACACTAACGTCGTATCAACAAAATACTAACTTCATTGAAAAATGGTTTAAAATTCAATCTGTTTTCAACGTGCACATGAGAACACGAAAATTAGTTTGTGTCATTCAATTAGTTTTTAATTATATTTTTTCACATAATAGTAGTGACAAATGCATTAAACAAAATATATTATACCATAGTTGAAAATAACATATTGAATACGCGTTGTATTAACGTATTATCAACACATAACGGTTAATCAACGAAATGCACCTAAAATCAACGTTGAAAACACGTATATGTGCTACTGGGAATATATAATTAAAATTCAATGTAACAAATACGACCGAAATCATCATTTATTTATTCCCTAAATCCAAAATAATAATATTTATTAATAAAAAAAATATGATTTGCAAGATCAAACGCTTCTTAAAGATCTGGAAAAGCTAATTTGTTTCCATTTTGTTGTTAATTATAGGATGAAGTATTTCAAGAATTATCACTTGAATTTGTTACCATTAATATGAGCAGTGGCGGCATAACGGGAGCGAGCAGTGCCCTCGCCCCGGGTTCCACCTACCGAAGGGCCCCTGCCGGTCGCAATAGCTATGCCGTTTCAGGACTCTTACTTATGCGCTTCATTGTAATGGCTGATAAGCATGACTCTGCTCAATCTGAATAACCATTCTCATGTACAGGTTACGGCGAGTGAACGAGAAAATATCTGTCTTGGGAAGTGTATCCCTGTGGGGGCCCCTAGTTTTCCTGCATGACACAGAATACGGAAACTAAGATATTCAGGCCAAAGAAGCAGAGTGCGGTCACGATTGAGTTCACGAAAGGACCTCAATCATGTTCACTTGGCCCGGGTTCAAGATTGCCTTACGCCGCTACTGATTACGAGTTTAGTAGTGCAAACAAAAATGTGAATTTGACGATTCGTCTTCGAATCCCGCTTCGTAACGATTAGAAAGCTAAGCTTTTAGCATTTTTTTTATTCATTCATCTTTTCCTCGAGATGAGTACTTGAGCTTTGGAACTGAAGGTGCCAGGAACCTAATCATTGTTATTTCATCATTTTATTGTACAAAAACAAACTCTCCGCTAAAACCGATTACTAAAATAATAATTTATTGTTTTCTAACAAAAATTTGGGATGAGGTTACATAAAATAGATACCATCTGTCAAAATCTCTGAAAGGGAAGCGTGTATTTCGAACGCTGGTTCGTATTTCGTTTTATATGATCAGAAATTTAGAAAGATTTACTGCACAACGTATATTACTATGCTTTAGTTTTGCAGTAACTTTAAACAATAGACTCTGTTGAACATGTATTGTAGAAAAGAAAGTCCTGATTTGGATTCGAACTCACGTTCACTGCTTCATTCTGCATAATATCTATTCAGGATCGTCATTTAATTAAGAAACAGATAAATCACGCCATCCATACATATACACACTTATGAGCGAGTAGCTGAATGACGAAGTTGGGAGGAAACTTACGAATGATTGATAAAGGAAATGTACGTAATAGACGCATTTTCCCCCTCTAACCCTTTTTTTCTTTCTATCATCTTCTTTTTAATCTTTGGTCTATTGTGCTCCAAGATCTCAATTCGCCCCAATCTTCCCCTTTCTCCTGTTTTAAGGGGATAGGTCGCTATGCAATGTGCTTTAACGTGTGAAGAAGACTTTTTTTGTTACTTCTATCGGCAGAAAAAAATAGAAGGGGTCGTGTCGTGTGTCTTCATTCATTTCTATATATTATACGGCCTCATGTATGAAGTCTATTTAATGCAAGGGTGGCACAGAAAATGGCAGGGGTAGAAAAATGGAACTAAAGCCCAGCACGGGAACGGCAGATGGCGTTCTATGAAATAAAGAGGGGGATGAATTGGAGTGTTGCCCCATTCAGCCGCCGCGGGCTGCCTGCTTGCCCCACTATTCAAGGCTCGCCCATATTATATATATATATATATATATATATA
>JAGDQP010006421.1:0-30232 GCA_022664845.1 Lepisma saccharinum | reverse complement strand
ATCTATATTTCGGCCACCCTCATCCCTTTACGTTAGCTACAAGGACCATCCCCCGTTCTTATATACATTTTTTGAGGACTTAGCGCGAGGAGAAGGGGGATAAAATTATACACGTAAGCGTGCGACCATAGGCGAACGGATTTCCTATCCACTTCTGTTCCTTTCATCCCTTTGCATCTTCTGACTTGCTACCCCATAATCTCAGTTCCTCTTCACCGTCCACCCCTTGTACTTATACATATACACGTACATATATAGAAATGTACAAGTTTGCGTGTAAAGATATAGGAGATACAGTGTTTCCAACTACTACAGATTTATTCACAGAGAAACATTGTTAAGAGTGATTAGATTTTTTTCTGCCTTTAGGCGTCTATGGTTCAGAACGGGATAGGGTAGGGGGAGGTATCCGGAAAGGAGTCGGTCAGGACCTAAGTAGAAGGTGCCATTCCAGTATTTGCCTGGTGTGCCTGAAGAAAATATCTTGAAAAACCCCAATCAGTATGATCGGCCACTGGAATTGAACATAAAACATACTGAATGGGAAGCCAACGCTACCATGTGAGCGATTGGATTAAATATATTCATATTGGGTTTAAAAATATTGTTCCAACCTTATGGATGTGTATTGCCTGCTAACAATCTTTCTATTTGAATTTATTTTAAGGCCTTTAGGCAACTATGGATCAGGCCGAACAATCTTCTAGTTCGGCACTTTCATTTAGAATTACTTCAGTTAACTTAATGTTAGAACGAGAAGCAACCAAATCTATCACCACTAATCTAGTATTAGGACATTTACTAAATTAGAGCCCATCGTTGTAGACTATTGTGTGCACATATCTGAACTAATCCAAATATTTATTCTAAGCTTGACTGTGCAATATCTATGACATTAGAGTCCTCCGATCCGCCACCTTATCTCAGGATTTTACCTTACTTTTCCTCAGTCACACCACTCTAATGCCGGAATGGCACCTGGAAACTAGGTCTTGGCCGACTTCCCACATTCTTGCTTCCCCTATATGCTGTCTCCCTCAATCATACACATTACGTATCATAAACAATCAGCGGGGAAAAAATATATTTTTACCTTACGTCACTATTTTTGTGGATATTAACAGTAGCGTAACTAGATTGTTGGTGCCCCCTTCAAAGAAAAATTTAAGGGCCCTTCTAGCAGCATCTTCTACATGAAACTTCAGCAAATTCTTGCCACATATAAAAATCATACAAAAAGTTATTGACCACAGTGTTGCCAGATTTGTGAAACAGGGATTATCTCTCCAGACTATATGAAAATTCCTATCCAGACAAAAAAAAATCCTTCACTTTTACTAACCCTGAGAAAGATTTAGAATCAAACTTTGACTCTGCTTTCTCTTGCAATATTTGCCGTTAATTCATTTTTCACTTACTGATATGTCACCTCTAAGGCACTTCGGATATCCGGGCCTCGGATGTTTCTTCCACGGAATTTTCCCCCCTATTTCGGCCTGAGGAAATCACTCGTCAACTTATAATTCTAATTATAGTTTAGGATGAAGCGGAAAGTGCACTTGAAACGAAACAAGAAGAGAAAGACGATTGATGGAATTCGTAGAGATAGTTCAGAGCTAAGACATACTATTTTTTTCCTCCACCGAGAGTATTGTATAATTTCACACAGGACGTTCTTTCTCTGTCGCTGACCACAGACGTATGGCTCTATCGTCTCCACGCACTTTCGCTCTATCGTATCACTTCTTATGAACCTTGAACAGCATTTCTCAACCTTTTTCATCCTGCGACACCCTTTCACCATGCCTTCTAGCCGCCGACCCCTTTTCACCATGCTTCCTAGCCGGCGACCCACATTTTTATTTTTTTTATTTTGTGTAATATTTGCTTTCCATTTCAAAACATAATAGTTCATTTCCTGTATTTATAATAAATATATTAATTATATTATCCAAAACTATTCAGCAAACTACATTATCTTTACGAATTACTAAAGACAGCGAGCAAAATAAAATACTTTCTTTGAAATTTATTAGTTTTAACCTACAAAACCGTAGTTAAATTTCCATAGTGCTGTTACCGCCCATATAATTCATTTCATTTGACCTAGTTAAATTTATTTTTTCACCTTCCCTCGCGACCCCCTTCCACAGACCCCGCGACTTTCTTAGGGGTCGCGACCCCCAGGTTGAGAAACCCTGACCTAGAGGTATGAAAAGAAGAGCAATTTTATTGTTCCTAGCAACCCAATTAGCAATTTTGGCCTCACTCAAAAGTAAATCAAGTTTCCTTTGACAACTAGGCAAATTAACGTAAGCTTAGAAAGTCAAGCCATTTTTTAAAAATAAGGTTGAATCCAGCAATCTAGTTTACAAGAAATAGCTTTGACAAGACTGGGGAGAAGGAACTAATGTACTTCAACGTTAACCAGGATGAGAATCGAGCCGAGGTCCTCTGGCACACACACGTCTGATGCTGTAGTCATGAGAGCATGGAAGCACTTGACCTACTATGCTTTTCAAGTGCTATTTGCGGTTAGTTCATCAGATTCGCAATAGATGGCTATCGCAAAAGGCGTAGGAGCTATCGGAGATAAGCTTACGACGAAACATTCGTGGCACATGATGGGACTTCATCGCACTAAAACGAGACGGCAGTGCAACGAAATAAAAAATCAATTAGGTTTCAAGTTTAGCAAGCTTTCTCGTACATCTGGTTGTCCCATCAAGCTTGAATTAGGCTGGTTATAACAACCAGTTCTTCCTAGAAGTTTGTTTCATGCTTGTTTATCAAGATAATATAAAGCATACCATGATCAAAACAAGTGACTGAGATCCTTGTTACAAGCTGACATGCTATGTGGGAAGAAATTTTATTCACAGGGGCGGGAATAGTTCGAGGTATCAGCATGCTGTAGTTCAAATACACGTGTTATTCCATTACTAGAGGCTGCGAAATTTCGCTAACAGTAAATGCCGCGATTGTGTTTGGTCCAGCGATACAGATTATCGCAATATCACATTTTTACAATACTCTTTCTTTGCCACTAGACTTCTCTGTCAGTAAAAGTAATTTTCTAAAGGCTTGTTATATGAATCTGGAATGAAAAAAAAAAAGATCTTATTTCTTGTTGTATAATTATTTGTTGTAAATATTATTTTTGTTGTTATTATTGTTATATCACATTGTTACAAGAACGGTGTAAAATGGCGTTTGCAGTATTCGTGCTAACTTCTAATAAATAACTAAATAATAAATAAAAATGCAGGTCAGCTAAATTTCCCCGTTACTGCACGTTTACAAACTCTAATTTGTTTCTTTATGTCGCATTTCGCCTCCTGCAGCGGAGTTAAATCGCCCGTCTGAGTACAACCATAGACAGTACGCATGGACATGACACGGTCGAGCAGAGAGGACTTAAATATTTTGGAAGGACCTACCGCTAACGGAAGAACACAAACAATTATGAAAAATTATGGGAACTGTGATCTCACAAACTTCCCTACATAATTTCACATCCCTTTATACTAGATTTTAATGCCTACTAGATCAGATGAGCAGAAAACTATTATGTTTACTTTTGTCATATATATATATATATATATTAAACTAGAAAAACAACACTACATTATCTTAATCAGTGATATCTCTTGGATCAATTCCAGTAACCTTCGATACTAAAATATGAAGAGTACTCCACCCACCAGGAAATTTAATTTATATCATATCACGAAATCGGAAGTAATCCTAACAAAGTAATGGCTTTTCTTTCGTCTCTCCCATTTGTTACTATCTTATCTGCCTCACTCCATCTTTCTCTCTCTTTCTTTCTATTTGCATTTGTGTATGTCCTGTGTGTACGTGTGGCTGTGTGTGACCCATTTATCTTCTGGAAAGCATGCTGTTGTATTGAAGTACATCTGCTCCTTTAATTCAATCCAGATGTTGCAACCTCTTTGAGACATAACGGTTTTTTTTTCATTATCTGTAGTTTACGAAAAAAGGAAAAAGAAACAGGTTGGTACTCAAAGGGTCAGCAATTTGCACTCTTTTTCAATACAGGTAAATAAATATTTCGTTTATCTCTAACCACTCAAACATGGAAACAAATATTTATGAAAATAAACCCCCTATATTGTTTTATTTAATGATATGTAATTTATACCACGAAGTATAATGATATCAATAGGATTCGAACCCGCAACCTCATACTGATAGACAGTTGTTCAGCACCCTATCGCGTGTCTCCAGGTCATAGTAATGAAATTCAGCGATTGGTCATGAATTCAGTCAGATAAACCTTGTAATGTTTAGCTATTTTAATGGTAAAAGAGCTATCCCCTGTACTGTACGTTCAACATCGAAAAAAAATATTTTCGACCTACGGCACGAACTGAGGTGGGGTGGTCAGTCCCACGCTCGGCCGCCTTTACCTCCTAAGATGCCCAGGAATACCAAGGACACTCAATTTGATAAGTGGCTGACTGCACATCAGAGTATGGGAATTCTACGAGAAAGTCTCCAGTATCCTGACCGGGATTTGAACAGAGACCGCAGATTCGTAGTCAGACGCGCTACCGCCTGAGCTATGGCGACTCACCTATTTTAATGGTACATTTTCCATTTTCGCAAATGTCCAGAAAAATATTCTCATACATTTCAAGCATGTTTGATATTGTGAAATTTTAATGTTACAGCAGTTGGTCCCAATAATTCAACTTTTTTGATGCATGCAAAAGAAATGAATCAGGCTCCTGGAAATTTTATAGACACCCAGCCCTAGTCCATAGGACCATCGAGGCCAGTTGTTGTACACTATTCTAAATTACAGCAACTCACTTACGAGAAACGCAAAGAGAGACAATTTTATATATACGAGGTCTGATTAAAATATATCAGATTTCTTTCCTTTTCAGAAAGTTGTAACCTGGGGGACAAGACTAGATCATCACGTAACCTTGCAGCCTTCTGCGCGTGTGTAAGCATTCTGCAGTCGCTGCCAGGTAGCTATGATAGTTGCATGTGTTTATAATGTATTTAAAATTGTTTAAATTTTCTTTGACTAAACATAAAAGCGTCAACGCCATGAAGATATTGCTTTCTGTTAACCCATGGAGTTGATAACCACGCAAGAAATTACTTCATAGAAATGAATTCGAAATGTAGAAGAATTAGGGTTTCCAATGTTCAGTAGCGCACCTAGATTTTTGTTATGGGTCGTTCAATTCTGTCCCATAATCATTAATGGAAAAAAATTGAAGTAGTCTAACTGAGTAACTATTTAATTGGTTTGGTTAATATAGACATAAACTAAATAAACATGATGAAAACACTGTGAAATATACTAAATTGCAATGAAAATGTAATTATTTCAGAAGTCCTAAAATTGTCTATTTAGTGGACATTCAGATATTCAAGAAATATTCTCTAAATTTCAGTTATCATCCTCTTGATGATTTTCAGAAGCGCGCTAGAGTTGTATTTCATCCGAACGTTTTGTTGAGATGTGTCAAAAGGAGCTGTTCAATTGACTTGGTACTGATATCTTGCGCGCCCCCTAGTATTGTTTATAAAATGACGTTAGAACTACTATTCTACCACGATCTGTTCAAAAGTTATCCAGTAATTAATGTTAAGACATTTTGCGCGCCACCATGCGAGTAGCTCGAGAACTATAAGACGGAGATAAAAACGGAGGCCAGATTTCGTATCAGTACACTTCATAACACTCCCTTGTAACAGGACATGGAATGTGAAAAAGAAATAGGCTGAAAGTGAAGATTCAAAGAATGAAAGCCATATTTGCGAACGAAGATTATTTTGATAAATTGTGATCATTGTGACGTTGATAATGGTAAAGATGATGAAACTGGTGAATAGGATCGTTATCAAACTGAAGAATATTATGATGAATATACTGGTCATGATGAATGAAGATGAAGACGATAATGAAGAAATAAGGTGATGAAAATAACGACAACGGTGACGATAGGTTGTGATGATGTATATCAATGGTTACCAGCCTGTGGTCCGTGGACCACTGAGAGTCCACCATAAGTTCCATAAGGGTTCGCGAACCAAATTAAATATTTAAAAATATTTTATCGCTTCCCTTGTGACATATCATAGGCAAGCAAAAACATTTATTTGAACTACCAACAGCAGAGTACCTTTATTGACTTTTTTGTTATTACATTTTGGGACCACTTTCTCCTGGGTAAATTGGTTGGGACGTGCGTCACAAGCAGTTGTTCCCTTTCCTCAATTTGGGACAGGCTGTCCCTGGAGATTCTCGGATTACCGGAATTCTGGCAATCCGAAAATCTCGTATGTTCCCTAGTTTTTGTCATAGGGTGGGGGGAATTTACTTTGGACCAGGCGTCCATAATGTAATCCTGGTCTTGTTGATTATTGATCATCTTTCCACGTTTTCTTTACTACACTTTGGCTCGCGAGAGTTGATCAATGATAGTTTCGTCTAGGACGAAGGCAGGGGCGTTCAGCATTTCGTTTCGAAAGGGTCCACCAGCTTTTTCGAGAATCCAGTCTTTACGTATATACGAAATACATGTGATTACGCCTAAATTTATACTAATATTAAAAAGAAATAGGAATTTCGGAGGGTGTTCGGACCTTCCCTCGGCTACGCCACTAACCTCTGGAAAAATCATGCATGGAGTGGCATGTGTTCGCGTTGTGCTGATCTACGTGAAGGATAAAGAAAGGTACCAAACTATTTGCCGGTAGCTATCGACTTAGCGTAGTGGTAAAACATTGGAACTCTTTAGCCCAACGGCCAGGGTTCAGTTCCCGACGAGGTAAAGCTGTTATATCTTTATTTAAAAAAATAATTTTACATGTTTTTGTTTGTACGTATAAAAATTTGCTCCGTTTTCCTACCTTCTGTATTTTACAACATTTAATAAAATTTTCAAAATTTTACACATTTCACGGAAATAGGTGTGAAAAGCTCGGTTAGGTTTTTTTTTTTCATTAAACACGATGCAAACACCAAAAAAGCAATGACATCGAGCATTTTAAAGTACAGATTAGAGGAATTTCCTAAAGTCACTCCCTTATATTGCTAAGCAACCTTCCAACATTTTCAAGTTTTCGTATTTTGCTTGAGATAACACGTCGAGCATTTTATTCAAGCGCAGCACGCAGAATACACCACGTTGCTTGAAACTTTCACGGCGATAATTTAACATCTTGCAGTGACTTTAAGGTATAACGTCATGTGAAGATTATTTAAAACGGACGTCGTTATGCTGACCTTGTCATCAACTTCCTCATGGTCTGAGTGAGGCAGGAGGATCAACTCCAGTTTATATACCTGTTGCCAGGCAATTAATTGTGGCTCCTTACGCTAAAAAACCCACGTGGGTCACACCTTTCATGTATCAGTTGACTGACTATGCGCATACGGTTGATTTATCACTTCCTCTTGTCCTATTCCAAACATCCCCGTGACAGCGTTTGTTTCCCATTACTATCCTTTCAATGTTAGGAAAATTTTAGTTCCTTTTTCCTCATGCGAAATTTTATAACACGGCGCTGTTCCAGTGCAACAGACGTTACTTTCCGCCTTGTTTGCTTACACTGCTGCGCATGCGTTATCTACATCATAGGGGCCGCGCGATGCTCAACTTTTTTCCACGCCAAAATGTCTCGGTCAACATCGAACGACCCATCTAGTTATATTCGGTACAATGATGATTTTTTTACTTAACAAGTGTTGCGTCATTATCTGTTGAGATATGATGTTATTTGTGACGGGGCCGATCTAAATTTGGGAGCCTGTAAGTCAGAAAATACCCATGTTCCAACGTTGTTGTTTTGTTTTTTTCAAGAAACTTTTCTTTCGTTTTGATTTAAAAATAATTCACCATCAAATTAATTAGCAACATTCTTCGCACACCCTGTATGTTGTTTTATTGTACAAATATTAGTTAACTATTTTCATAATTACTTGACTTCCATGCGCTCGTTAGCAAAATGAGGTGATAAAAACATTATGTTTAAATACATATATATTAGAAAAGAAATGGAAACATGGATGCTGTGTTATTTAAATGGTAAACTGCAAAACTAACACATCGAACAACATATTTAATCGGCATATTCAACAGCTGTGACTAACGGAAGTTAGTATGGCCTCAGGGAGGGTACTGGGAGGAAAACAGAGGGAGAAGGGGTTGCAATAGTGATCAAAGAGCCATTGGGATGTAAAGGGGGGAACTTGTTTCAAAGCACACTCCTCCCTCTTGTAATAAATTCAACAATAAATATTGTTATCACACGCAATATGTAAATTGCACCGTTTTGAAAACTGACCTGACTTCTTTTTTTGGCAAATAAACGTACTACGCACTTAAGAAAGAGTAAACTACACACATATATATTCCGAGGTACAAGGAGGCTTAATATGAGCCACAAGGCATATGCTATTAGTTTTTATCTGTGCAAATCGTTTCAGCTGGAATTGCACTTTATATGCAGATTAAGATAGGAAAGGGCACATGCAAATTACGCGTTTATTTTTAAAGTTTCCTTCTTATAAGCCAGGTCAAATCGAGAGATCTTTCCTTTTATTTACTTTGCATGAATTTGGCGGACCAAAAGTCTGTTTTTCCGAGCAGCCTTAGTTCAGTTGCTAGAGCATTGGTCTCGTATTCTACGAGTTCTAAGTTCGATACTTATGGGGACGACCCAGCCTCAGCCAAAACAGGCAATCCCTCAGTCATCTTCAACTTCGGCACCACATCCTCTTCCCTACCCAATAAATGCTTGAAGGCCATAAATAATTTGAAATTCATTAGTTTGTCCTATTGCAAGATACTAGTCGAGATGAAAGTAAATTTAATCTACTCCAAAGTTGTCGAAAAACTTTATTTGGTAAATAGTTAAATAACTTTTGACTTGGGCCCATCACGAAGTTAAAATCCACAAACACCCTACTGGTGGGACTCGAACCCGTGACCTTCGAGTCGCGGACTTAACGCCCAGACCACAGGGCTGCCTGATCGACACCTATGTCGAGTTTGGTGGACATATTATTTCAAGTTACGACGCTATTACACTATCGAGCTTACTGATCAGCTTCCTCGACGAGCAAGCTCAACGGTGTAATAGCGTCCTTAAAACGACATTTTTAGGCATTTAAATGCGCCAATAATACTTATCATATGAAATATTTGAAAGTACGAGGGTGGATAAAAAAGTAATGCCTCCCTCGCTATAATTTTGTTTCTATTACAGCTATTGAACTATCTATGCATGGTATTATAGTTATAGAGGTAACCTTACTCTACTAGTGCACGAGTTCTTGTTCAGATTGACTGATTAGAACCATGGATCTGAAGCTAAAAGAAAGAGTCGTCATTGAATTTCTGCCAAAAGAAATCCACCTAAGGAAAGCCATACCGAGAAGCGGCCGGCCGACATCAGTCACAGATGTAAATCGAGAACGTGCTGATGAACTGATTCGAGGAGACAGGCTCATTACAGTTCAGAATGTTTCTGATGCATTGAACGTCTCGTATGGCTCTCCCCAAGGAATATGAAAGAAAGCCTACGTGGTTTCAGATTCAAAGACTTGGATTAAGTTAAAACAGCTTTAAAATCATGGGTCAAGAAGCTAACCCTTGAATTTTTCCAAAATGGTTCGACGATGGCGCAGATGTATTCAAAATCATGGAGATTATGTTGAACGGTAGTTTTCTGTAGAGGACAGATCTGTAATACCTTTTGCCCCCACCCTGGCTGTTTCCTTTCTCTCCTTCGAACGCACGATGTAAATGCTGGGATGATACCCTGAACAAGGACAGGACCGATTCGTTACTAAACCCTTCCGCCTATTCTGACTGAGGTTTCACCATAGCTTGCCAGGGAGGGGGGTTTTCTTTTAGATAATAAATATCATAGTGTAGCCTGGGTCTTTGATCAAGGGGTTATACGATCATAATTTGCGAGATTTTCTGTTCGGGAATCACTGTATCGGGGGGGGGGGAGTGGGGGGGGGAGGGGGGGGGGGGAATTTGCGAATCTCACAATTCATGACGGTATTAACAACCCCTTTTTCTTCTCTTGATCGATATACGACATAGCTCCTTCCGATCGAAATAGACTCGGACTACCGTATATTAATCACAAATAGAGTATTGCAAAATGTGAATATTATTTCTAACTAAACATCGAAAATCGATGTTTTCAACATTTCAACTCATGATTTTGATCTCCCATTTGCGAAACTCTATGAAAAAAATAATAAAGAAAACTTTTTATAGAGAGACACGTTTCTTAAACATTTTGTGGGGACGGGCGTAAGCCATTATAACAGTCGGTACCATTTATGACAGTCCTGAGTTCGTCCACTGTTTCGGGCCCAGTTTATAAGAGAATGCGAAATATGGATAATTCGTACCACTTAAGATTACAAGCTCAGTCTGTACCGCCCTATATGATGCTGAATTATGAGCTATTCGCCTGCTTTTAGCATACTGGCCACCATCAAGAACATATCGACATTAATTTCCCGCTCTAGCAGGTTTTAACTATAGTGGGAACGTCCAACGAAAGGGATCATCACCAACAATGCAAACGCTGAATGAACTTGGAAATAACCAAAGATAGGTTGTAATCCAAGGAGCAATTACTACTGTATAGGAATATCCCCATAAGGGTATTCGACTACGTCAGGAATTGCCAAGATATCGTGAAAAGCAAAGAATGTAAATAAAAAGCTACCTTCCAATACGAAAAGGTATGTTATTAGATCTTCTGATTTCAGTTACACAGCCATTTGGGCCACCGAAATACATCTCACAACTTTCTACAAGCTGGTAGCTTCCATTGCTCCAGAATCGTGAAGTAAGTAATGAGTCTTTTTATCTTCTTAATAAAACGATAAAGAATGTTCTTTAACATTTAATCATATGTATGTTTACATATATAATAGATAATCACACTCTTAAACACACATTGACAGGATTGATGCGCGGGCGACATCTATTATGCTCGACCGCGGCGATACTTTAGTCCTTCAAACATACTTTATTATTGTTTTCAGTTTTGTCCACATGTGAGCGGCGGATCACCCGGTTACACCATAGTGCGGTTACCGCCCATGCAATTCATTTTATCTTATCTTATCTTAAACAATTTGTACTAGAAAGTAAAAAATAATTATGTTTATGCATGAATAAAAAGAAAAGCATGGGGCACGCTCTCATATACAGTCACTTTATAAATTCTTGAACTAGCGCGCCCCATGCTTTTCTTTTTAGTCATGGATAAACAAAATTATTATTTACTTTTTTTAAAAGTACGAATTGTTTAAGTAAAGTATATCTCTAAAAAAAAATATTATTTTTTTAATTACTTCGCTGTTCAAATATTTTTTTCTCAAGCTAATGATTTGTGGCCCAAATTATAGTGTTCTGCAACCAGTAAAACGCAACGTCGTTGCAGAGCAGTATTTATTTTAGGATAAAGAAGTCCACATTTAAAAAGAAAGTATTAAAATGAGCAACGTATAGAAACATATGAAAGTAACAATGGAATAATGTATTGTCACCCGACTTACGTCACTGTCCAACATTTCATCATTGTATAACGTCGTTAAGGCACCACGAATCATCATTTTGAACTAAAGAAAAGCATGTAAAAGAAGTGCAGTGGAATGCATCAGCAGGATTTTTTTATTATTATTATTATTTTGGTGCTAGGAATTCAGTACAAATTTTATCGGGTGAATTTAATTAAACCTTGTATTTAAAAATTTGGTGGTTAAAAAATTAGTGCTGCCGAGTTTATAAGGACGTATTGTCAACCACTAGAGGATCCATGAATTTTTTGAGAGGCTGTGTAGGTGGAATATACCAGCGTCATTTTCGATATTTTCTCACTAAGTGATTTTTGAAAGTATAACTTCGTCAGATTTCCCCTAAAATATGAATCCACTATGCCCCCAAAATTGTTATTTCTAGATAAATTAGATTTTGTCCAGAAACAAATCGTATCTTTCTCTGAGAGAGAGGGGGGGGGGGAGAAAAAACAGTTGAAACAATGCTACAAGAAAATAAAATATTTTCCCTTGAGGGGGGCAGCGCGCGCACCCTCCCTGGATCTACCACTGCTGTGGACAAAATATACAAAAATACGGTAGCTATGAAAAGTAGATTCACGTAAAGTGTACTGTACATTTTTTGTCTTACAATGTACTCCTACGAGGGATTCAACGAAACGTCTCCCCCCCCCCCAGTGGGGGTATAACCCTCCAAAATGCTCTAACACATATCCTCAAAACATTTTACGGTTAAAAATATATAGAAACCTTAGAAAACTACACTTACACCATTAAAAAATTTTGGCTTTATCCCCCACCCCCAAACTGAAAATGCTGGCGGAATCCCTGACATATACTTAGGACAAAACGTACAGCAGCGTATTGTTGTAATATTTTTGTAGCAGACAAAAACAAATAATTCTATTTCATCACTTGTATACAACATTAGAATAATTTTAAGTAATCTTAGGAGGAACCGTAAAATATTTTTTTTAATGTAATGGTCACTGACCCCGCCTTTCCGCCCCACAATCGTAGATAGAAAGCTGGTTCAAGAGATCACCCGTCTTCTGAACAATACCTTTATATATTGATTGCCTGTCTGTTTTGACAAAAATGAGAATTTACAATGGAGAGAGAGATATTAGGAGAGACAGAGGGAAACCGTTATATGGAAGGTTGTCGAAACGTTGGTACTTTTTTGAGTGTTGATAGCCGAGAGGGGCGGTCGCGAAAGGACAGTTTGGTTAGAAACGTTTGTTGCAGCCCACCTGCATTAGGACAACACCTGTTTGAGTTTACGGCTTCCGGGTAACTCTCTCTCTCTCTCTCTTTCTCTCTACCCATTCTGTGAAGGTGCGGTGCAACGGAAATGGCCTGCAACCGACCTAGAAAACAGAGGAAACGGGTTGCACTGGTGGTGGTGGTGGACGGACAGCACAAGTAAGTGGTCACCGCCCAAACAATGGGTACCAAAGCTAAATTTATCGACGACAAACATTGAAGCACGGAAAGAGGATAATTCGCACATTCGTTGAGAAAAAGAATGTCCCTACTGTGGGTGAGTGAACGCTCGCTGCCTCGTAATCACGGGGTTCCGGGTTCGATCCCCAGTGGGGACACAATCATGAATGGGTGTCAAAATGATACATTCAGCTGCCAACACGTATAAGAAATGAAAACTTAAATAGATTCAAGAAACAGCTAAACCAAAGGCAAATTACGATGTCAAAGAATTATTACCATAAAATTCCACAGCACCTCAACTAACTACCGCCTATATCACAAATTCATTGTCTAAATTATTGTCTAAATTTATTTTCTATGTTAAAAACGTATTGTCTATTCTATACAACATTTTAATATCGTGCAATACCATTTATTAGTGATTATTATTATGCATTTTTAAATCTATTATATATTGTGTATTATTATTATGTGTTATGAATTATGTATAGATTTGTTCACAAATCTATATAGTAAATTTATTGTCCAAATCACAAATGTTATTGTGTACATTACAAATACGTTTAAAACTTATTTGACTGTACTCAACAAAATATAAATATCGTGTAATACCATTGTTAGTGTTTGAACTCTCCAGACACCAATGTATATTGGTTATTGGAGTAATTAAAATTCAATTCAATTCCCCCAGTGGTGTAAAGTCAAAATTGGGAGAGTGTAAGGGGGAGTTTTGCACAGACCGTAAAATATTAAAGTTGGGAGGTCCTCTCGAGAATTTGGGGGAGTGGGTGTCTGGCGGAATCACTGGACACAAATAATTCGGAGCGCACGTTAATCTGTAGGTCACGTTCTTAGGACATGATGTTCATCCAATGGAAGGCAATGATAAACCACAGTCGGTTCACCATGCCGAGGGACCTTCTGAAAAGAATCCCTATCATTATTATCAGGAAAAAATCTCAGATAAAAATAAGAGCGGCACTAAGCAGAAATTTCTTGAAAACGTTCTTTGATGATACTGACCACAATTTTAAATTGATCATTATGAGTGAACCGATGAACAAACACTGTAAATTATACCTAGACTTTATTTTTCAAGTTTTGTAAATATTTTAATGCTGATTGGATCTAACTTCCTTCAGTATATATCGAGAAAAGTGACGAGTTATCTGTTCGTAGTATATCATTACTGAGATGACACATGTTTTATTATCACTTATTGTACTCTTTCCCCAAGTGGCCAAAATCGCTTATTGCTCAGCATTGGTGTTCTAGCCAAAGGGACAGGTCCTTCAAGCAAAGTTAAACCTTCTCCATTTATCCCGATTTTGCGCTCTCCTTTTTAATTGTCTTAGTTTAACATTTGGCTTCATTAATATTTTTTAGGAGTTGGAGAAGGATGAGGATCTTCTCCCTCAACCATACCCTTAGTATACAATCTCTGTGCAAACAATGTCCTAACCAGTTTCTATTTACCCGCTTCTTTTCATTCTTCTCCAGTCCCACATTTCGAAGGTTTTCAATTTCCTTTCTTCATTCTTTTGTATCCCCTCCGTATAACACAATATCGCTATTGATACGCTTATGTGTGTGCGGCTTTTGTAATGTTCAGGTAAAAAAAGGTAAAGCTAACCCCTGTACAATACACTGTAAGGTAGGGCGATGTGGAGGTAGCGCTCCACATTTTCTTGACCTACGGTACAAAGTGAGGTGGGGTGGTCAGTCCCATGCTCGACCGCCTTTACCTTCCCAAGGTGCTCAGGAGTATCAAGGACACTCTGGTACTCAATTTGATAGGAGGCTGAGTGGACCTCAGAGCGCCAGACATGGGAGCACTGTGAGAAAAGTCTCCAGGGTCCTGACCGCCCGATTCGTAGTCAGACGCGCTACCGCCTGAGCTACGGCGACTCCAATGTTCAGGTGATGTTAAGAAGTGAAAATAACATAAGAAGTTTTCAAAATTTGGTATCCTAAAAGGAGTAAACACTGTAAAAAATGTGTTGTTGTATGAAAAGAATGGAGAGATAAAATTGGAAGTCATCAATATGTGTGCATAGGACAGAATTGGAATAAAACTGGCTGCACATAAAATAGCCTATCATGTCGAAGAGAGTCAGAGAGGAATAATTCTGGAGACAATGAAGAAGAGAAAAGTAAATGGTTAGGGGAGAGGTGAAGAAACCGAATGCAATTTCTTGATTGCATTAAGGGTTGTAAATTATACGCAAAACCAAATCAGATACAAAAGCAAATCAAAAAATTGCTCTGAGAATGTGTACATGGAATGTATATGTAATCGCGCCAGACTTGAAACAACCAAAGTTCAATTTGGTATACCAAAGAGTAAACTATCTGTTGATTAACTTAAGCCACTTTAATGCTATACTTGAATTTTTGAAAGTTTGAACCCGGACTCGTGAGTTGGGGGGAGGGGATGATTGTGCAGGATCAAAGCCTTGAATAGTAGCTAAACTACATTTGAGGTCCCAATATTGCCATTTTTACCCTTCGTCTCTCACGTCCTTTATGTTCGTGAGCGGCGCTGCGTTGGTTGTTTGGCTGAGTGAGTTATTATCCCATTTACGCAGACAAGACGATTCGGCTTGACTTGGCTCGAAATATAGTCAGTGTAAGAAAGACATCTCTTGAAATGACGTCTAAAGAAGTGAAACTTGGCAACAGTGTATATGACGTGTGAGTAAACGTCATAACGCGTTCATAGCAACCCTTCTGTGTGTTTGTGGGCGTGGCTTTGGAGAGCTACGTTCTTTCGAAATTACAAGTATACCTATTCTAGAGAAAACGAAGCGGTATATGTTTGTTCCTGTTCAGAAAAAAAAACTACGTTTCTTTCTTGGGAAGTAATCGACGAAACGACCCCACTAGCTCATCAGTATCAGCCGATACACATTTACACACGATTTACGTTTTCGAAAGATGTGGTTATCTAATATCGGTCAATATCGAATGGCAACTACTTTTGCCGATAATGATTTCGATCGTTATCAATATTGATTACTGTAGGAATCTTTTACTGAGGAAACTTTACTGTTTTTATAAACGAAATTACGTATAATTTTATAGTAGTTTTAGAGAAAAACGTGATCTTAATTATATTATGTATTTATTCTCAGGCCCATCTTGTTTTATCGTCTTCATTTTTAACCGAAAATATTGGCACCTGTCTTCAACTGGATTCGAATCTGCACCCTTGTTTTGTCCGTTGTCTTTGAAACGATATCGGTCAGTGTCGATCTGTATCGCGTAATGATATATATCACTGTTGGAAGATGCCATTTCTGTGAACTTATTTTTTTAATATTTTAATCTAGTAGATTTATTATTATTACTATTATTATTTAGTAGTAGTGTAGTAAAACCAGCAGCAGGCATATGGTAGTAAGTCTGACTACGAATCGAATAGCCTGCGTTCAAATCCCGGTCTGGACGCTAAATACTTCTTCACTGCTACCATGACTGGCGTTCTGGTAGACTCGGTCCTCTATCAAATTGAGTAAAAAGGCAGTTAGGCTTGGGACCAATCACCCCACCTTACCTTGAGCCATAAGTTGGGAATATGTGGAGCTGTATCTCGAAAACTCCCATCGCACCGCTCATCTTTATACTTACAACCAAAAACGAGGTCACGGAAGAAATAAAAAGTCGTTTAGTATCAGCCAACGCATATTTCTTTTCAGTCCAGAAACTCCTAACTTCGCCATTAATTTCAAGAAAGTTGAAATTGAAAATATACAGAACGGTTATTCTGCCGGTAATACTTTACGGTTGCGAAAGTTGGAGTACGACCCTAGCAGATGAACATAAATTACTAGTGTTTGAAAATAAGGTTTTGAGACAGATATACCGGCCAAAATGGGACGAGATGACTGGAGACTGTATATTGAAGAACTTAATGGCTGTATGACTCACCCGATGTTGTAAGAATAATAATGTCGGGTCGACTAACATGGGCAGGAAAAGTAGCTCGTACGGGAGAAAAATGAAGACTATATTCCATCTTGGTTGGAAAGCCGGAGGGAAAGAAATAGTTGGGAAGGCCGAGACGTCGTTGGGATGACAATATT
This sequence comes from Lepisma saccharinum, assembly GCA_022664845.1. Classification (NCBI taxonomy): domain Eukaryota; kingdom Metazoa; phylum Arthropoda; class Insecta; order Zygentoma; family Lepismatidae; genus Lepisma; species Lepisma saccharinum. The sequence goes on along the minus strand of JAGDQP010006421.1, from coordinate 13,111 downwards.
AGAAAGTATCTTTAAGTGAGTGACTGAGTAGTACTATAGTAGCATATTATTAGCTTCTCAAGTTACTTCCTTACTTACTCTATGGCTTACGGAACTCACAAGTTCATCGCCGCACTAACGAAGGTTTGTCATAGGATTCTATCCTGGGCAAGATCAATCCAGTTTTCATTACGAACACCTACTTCTCAAAGATCCCTTCTAATATTGTTCTCTTAACGACGTCTCGGTCTTCCCAACGATTTCTTTCCCTCCGGCTTTCCAACCAAGATGGAATATAATCTTCGTTTTCTCCCATCCAAACTACTTGGCCCGACCCGAGCTACTTCCCGAGCAACCTTAGTCGACCCGACTTCATTATTCTTACAACATTGAGTGAGTCGTACAGTCCATGAAATCTTATTAAATTTACATCTAGAATTCCTTCATTAGTGCCGTTCCTCCCGCTTTAATTGATTCTGCTGGAATACTGTCTATTCTATTTCAGGTGATTTGATTTTTTCAGTTTCTTTATTTCAAACTCCTCTCTTTGTTCTCCGTTGTGTACATTAAGAAGTTAGTCGAAAAAAGTTTTCCACACATCGATAATTTTAGTCGGATCCGCCTGCAGATCTCCACGTTCATTTGAATCATCCCTAACCTCGGCTGGTAACCATAACGAGTTTACCCCTTTGTATAGATCTCGTATGTTATTTGTCTTCCCGTTTTCCTCTATTTCCTGAATCTTCTGCGTCAGATAGTCTCGTTTTTTGTTTCTGAACCCTCGTGTCACGTTACTGTTTTTTCATCGGATTTACTTCATAGTCATCGTTGCCTTACTTGTTTTCGTTCCTCGTCAAGCTTCAAGTATTCTTCAGCAAACTAAGGCTTGTTTTTCTGCTGTTTCTTTTCTTCTAGACGTTCCTTCGCTGCGTCCTGCGCTGTATCACAAATTTCCTTCCACATATCCTACTTGCATCAATTTCATTATTAATTTATTACTACTCGAGCCTGCTAAGATTTCGAACCTATTTGAGATTTCAAGTTGGTAACCTGCTTTTACACTCGGGTTATCTAATCGTTTAACTTCGAATTTCCGCTGTTTTGATCCTTTGCTTTCTCTGTTCGCGATGCATACCTTTTCGCTCACTATTTTTGATGGTCGGTGTCGCTTTCCGCTCCGCTGTAAGACCTAACGTCCACTAGGTTAATGTGTCTTCTTGTATTTACTAATACGTGATCGATCTGGTTGAGAGTTTCGCCATCTGGATATATATATATTCATGTGTATTTGTGTATGTATGTCTTTGGTAACTTTTTTTTGATTTTTGTTTTTAGGATTTTATACGTTTTTAAACTTATATTTTAGGATTTTTGGTTCTCTTTATTTATTTATTTTTTTAAACATTATTTAAAGCAGTGGTTTCCAACAACACGTCCGCGAAACTATACCGGTCCTCGGCCAATAAATATATTCAACAATTAAACACTTATTTTGCACATTTCGACAGTCCAAATCTGAGATTAAAGGTTACATTTCTTTTCTAAAACAACTAGAATCTGAAAATGTACTGAGATTCGGTCCGTGAAAGATTTTTTTCCCCTATAGTTTGCCGACCCGTGAGTATAAAAAGATTTAAAAACACTTGTTTAAAGTACTATTTTGCTGAAGAAAAGCTTCTGTCGATGATTTACAAGTTTGAAGCTCAGTTGAGATCGAAGAACTAGCGGTGACTACTTTTCTGTGCGCGGAACCTTTTAATTCGGCTGCTATTTTATGATTTTCATAAAGCCTCCCGCAAGAAATAAAAAAGGATCGGCAGCACTTCCTACTTGAGTGTAAGATATTTTAAAAAAAGACTCGGTATATCAAAAACACTTGCCAATCAATTCAGGGAGTACAGGGAGTAAACATTGTCTTTTAGTTACTTTACTTTGATCGCTCAAAACAAGAGCTTTTCTCTGTCAACAGAATGATTATTGTTGTGTGACCTTAGAATCTTACGCTCTTATTTTCTGGCTAGTAATATGTTCAATTTAGCTTCTCATGAGAGTTCTTTTCTTTTCAATGCTGCCGAAAGTTTATCACTCACTAATGTATTAAATTCATTTATGGCCTTTAAACTTCTTTGAATTAGGGCGGGATAAAGAAGAGGTTAAGGAAGGCAGCGGCCAGGGCCTTCTCTCTAGTGTTCCAGCCTGGCAGTCGCCTGGTGAAACTGAGACCTTGGAAAATCTCAGTCAGGCAGTGGGAATCGAACAAATAAAGTAAAAAATGCAAAACATCAGTTAGAGAAGAATTAATGTTAGGTTTGAATCATAGCTACGCGAAAAATAACGCTGTGCAATAGCCATTTTGCATCAGAAAGAGGAAATGTCTTCCCTAGGCTCCGTTCCTCGCTTTGATATTTTGACGAATTAGTGTGGGGAGGTCTCTGCCTAAACAATGTGTTGCGAACACGCCACTACAAGCGGTGCGGTACGCTGGGTTCGTTCGGGTTACAAAAGGGTCCTCAATTGACTAAAGGTTGAGAACCAGTGATTGAGGATTTTTTTAGGCAGAGCTGAATCCGGGTAACTTTTGGGTGAACCGGCGACTCAGTCACACACTTTACTAGACTGACCCTGTGATATTGTTTTGTTCCTGTGGTTTATATCTATCACTATTGTAATTTGTGACGTCTTATGTACGGGACTTCTTCGAGAGTTTTGAAGGATTTTAATGTTTTTATTCAAACACAAAATTTGTTCAGAATAGCTTTTTCGAGAAAGCGGGGTGAACAGCTGCAGTGGTACCATAGACTAAATACTAATATAGACTTGTACTGCTTACTATTTTCGTCTGCTCTAAAATCAATGGGTTTTTGCTGAAGAGCACGTGCTTTTAAAGCCTGCCGTTTGGTGGCTCTGGTGGCTCTGGTGGCTACTACTGGAAAGAACCAGCGACTGAAAGTAGTCGCCAGAGTCATCTAGCGCCAGGCTTCAAAGTTACGTGCTGCTTAGCAGAGACGAAAATATGTAGGTGGGATAAGTCTATCTTTATATTTGGTCTACTTTTCTTCTTTCCGGGAATATGAAACTCCTTCCATGCGCTATTGCTATTGTTAGGAACCTTTCGGCGTCGTATTTTTCGTGTTCTGGGTGTAATACCCCCGAAAGAAACACCGTTCAAATGTAACAGTGTGTATTAAACAAATAATTAAATCTTTAATACTTGGTCATCTGGGTCATCAGGTCGAAATCCGATCAGCGAAATCCCAAGTGACCCTGTGGTCAGTTACAGGAATGATTTTAGATCCTGACACTCATTTTAGGACCTCTTATATAGATTCTTTCAAATGCCTTGGACCAAGCGGCCGTAGTTCAGTGGTGTCGATCCGGGTGGTCGAGCGGTCTAGCACGGTAATCCATCGACTCAAGGATTGTGGGTTCGAATCCCACCCCGGGCAAGGATGTTTGTTAGTGTGTTTTAACAATGCATACAAAATCATACACAATTTAGAACAGTTGAGAACATTACATACTAAAGCGTAAAAAAAAAAGTGGTAAAGCTACAGCTTAGCTTTCGGGAGGTCCTGGGATCGATCCCAGAGGCCGACCATCCTGACTGAGTTTTTATAGTATTTTCCTGAGTCACACCGCGCAAATGCTAGGATGGTACCAACAGAAATAGACCCTGGCTGTCTACCTTCCAACATCCTCTTTCCCACCCTATCCTGGCCTGAGATGCCTAAAGGACTTAGAATAAATTCAAATTTAAACGCCTTTGAAAATAAATTCATATTTCGATGCTATCATTTTCGGAATGTAATAGGTTCGAAACTAAGAGTCTGGGGCCTATATTATTATTATTAGTAGTAGTAGTAGTAATAGTAGTACAGCAGCTGTTCCTGTACCAGCACTCGGAAACACAACAGCCCAAAACATGTCACGAAACCAAATTTGAAAAAAGAAGTACAAAAAAAAAGTTTAGAAGTTAGCGATATTAGGACGATAGAAACTGGTTCTGTTGAACGTGCAAATTGTCTCTTCCTGAAGGATAAGCTCTCCTGAACAGACACCATCTGTATACTTTATGCGTGAGTTTGAATGTGCTATGTGTGTGCACAAAAAATAAAAAAAAAAAAGAGAGAGATCTTTTTGTGCAAATCACGTTCGAAACCCGATGGCTGACTTCCGTTCTCCGTCTGTGCCTTAGTAATGTCTTCAGGGTGCTTTCTTTATACAAACTCACACATAAGAAGTCCATAGCACATATACATGTACAAAAAACAAAAACAAAAACAAAAAAGTCTAGAACTCATTTGCAAAACCAAATGCCGTGCTTTAACACGAAATGCTCTTCTATTCAGTTCGGTTTCTTTCTCCTCTGGGCTTAAAATGTCACGAACATCACCTAAGCACAATCAAGGACGTTTTCTCTGGATCGTGTAGTTAAAAATAACACATGAGTAAGTGTTTAAATATGTTAAATGTGGTATTGAACATACATGGTTTTAAATGAGGTAGTACAGGGTTGCGCAAGAACGAGTATCGAACACAGCAGAATTAAACGTAGGGGACAGTTGGGTATAATGGGATGTGTGGCGTGTATTATTAAGCAACTAACCAGAATACTTTTTTGCTCCAATGAAACTTCCATCCTTCTAATACACAGGGATAAAGTTAAATATGATATTGCTAGTAATATCAATAGCAAGTTTCATTACACCAGTGCTGGAAAAGGAGGGAAACGCAGGGGATTCCTGCATTTCTACACAAAGCCCCTCATTTATATATCCACTGAATTAGAGGGTGATGCTGCCTCTCACATCATAAAAATAGTGATACAGTAGAAGTCCGATAGACCGGCATCCAACAGTCCGGAACGCCCGATTGTCCGGCACCATCCCAGGGTGTGTGTGCGTGTTTTTTTTTTTTTTTTGTGTGTGTAAACGCTTGTGAACGATAGTTGAAAGCGCTTGGCGCGGTTCGGAACCACTCGGAAGTGTCCACTACGCGTTTCCGTCTGCTACTGTTAGACGCAATCAGCATTGTTCGGAATCAATCGGAAGCGTTCGGACTTTACTCGGCTGATCTCGGCTGTCACCACACACAGGTTCAGTTCATTATTTTCGCTGTACGGCTTAGCCTATACCAGTAGTAAGAGGTACCTCCCGATAGTCCGGCATTTTCGGTAATCCGACACCGGGCCGGTCCCGAACGTGCCGGACTATCGAACTTCTACTGTACCTATGTTTGTGACGAATTGAGCATAAACGAAATTTTCTTTCGACACAATCCATCATCTGATTCCAAAATATTTGGTCGTTCGTGCGTCTTTTGGGGCGTGAGATCAACTTCCCGACCACTGCATCTTGTCTTCTAGCTAAGGAAAGACAGTCGTATTTATAGGGTGGTAAAAGAAGAATAAATAAATGCCACTGTACTTCAAATTAGAGTTTTTGAAAGATTACTAATTTAAGGCAAAAAAAATATATACAGGGTTTTCTATCTGGTTGCCTATGGATAGATAAACAGCGATTGGTTTTAGTATGGTTGGAACCACGGCTCAATTCTAAACATTTTGGTAAACTCTACCGTTTATAAGAACTACTGTAGCTAGATAAAAGTCCATGCTGATTATCTACTGTAGCCAGTGGCGAATCCAGAGAGGCTTGAGCCCCGTCGCCCCCTCTTCAAGAGAAAATATTTTACAGCGTTATTTCAAGAATTTAGCTCAGACGAAACTCTGACTTGTTTCCGAACAAATCTAATTTGTCTAGAAACTTATCACATTTCAGAGATCCCGGTTTCATATTTCGATGATAAAAAATTTAGCGATATGACGAATTAATTTGATTACTTAAAATATATTTAGTGGGGAAGTATCGAACAGATCCGCTGTCTGTTCCTCATATGTGCACTCCCTACTTACGAATGGATCCTCACCTGGATGTAACTGCCACACAACAGAGTTTATCAAACTATTTACCAACCAAAAGTTATTAAAAATTGAGCAAGACTTCGAACAAAATGAAAACAAAAAGCTCCTCTTTTTATTTCAATTTTTCACGTTGATTCCTAGATGTTCGCTAGTTTGTTTCGTATATTAACTGAATTGTTCATATGTAATTATGTTATTTTCAAAGTTATAAGTGTAATACGGACTTACTCAATCGCCCCCTGTATCAAAAATGGACTGATGTGTGTATATATGTAGGCCTATGTATGTTCCAGCATAACTCTGGAACACCTGGAGCAATTGGTATACATATCACTTACAATCTGGAAAAAAATATTGTGGGGTAAGACACTCCTAGTACCCCTTGCGGGGGAAGCGGGAAGGGGGTGACGTGTAAAAATGGTGCAATCAGTTAATATAATAGATTGATCATAATTGTCAGATATATCCTTACATGTTGAGCAACCCACACCACATTATAGTTTGCCGGGTTGACTACCTTCAAGTGGGCAAAAGAAACCACCCCGATCGGAACAACATCTTCCTCCTCGCAATCCATACTGGTGTAGAAAGCAGTAGCGTAGCAGCACGGTATGGGAGCGGCCCGCTATGTGTGAGTGGTCGCGGCCATGGCACTGACGGAGCATAACAGGGAAACGGCATGGGCACTGACTGCACCGTATGTGTGAATTAACCTTTAGATGCCTAAAGACCATAAATAAAATTTTGAAAAATCATTACTAACGACGATCTTAGTTTTTCGATTTGATACCGCAAGGGGGAGGCTAAAAACCTCTTGATCCGCACCAACGGGCGGGAAATCAGCTAGTAGACCTATAAGAAACTAAACTAGAAAAAGATGTAGCCCACTCGCAATGAGAACTAATTAAAGTTACAATAATTACGTTACAAATATGATGAAATGGATTCAGTTCCACTCACCAGCAGATAGCGAGCGCATCGACCTCATTATATATAACCCCCACCCCATCCAAACCTCCTTTTAATAAATACGCACTACATTTGGATTGGAAGGCGCTTTTTTTTTTAGCTCCTTGCATGCTAAGCAAACTGACCTAATCCAAAAATAAAAACCGTACACCAGGAATTAAGATAAGGCGAAAGAAAAAAAATGGGTGGTGTGGAAACACAAGACCAGGTGAGAAGAGAGGGAAGGGGGGGGAGGAGGAAGAATCATATCAGTATGACGTCATAGAAATTAAGTCGACACTTTAAGAAGGGGAGTGTTAAGGGTAAAGAATACTATGAGGCAAAAAGAAAAGAAAATTATGTCACGGCGTGGACTTTCTTGGTGACAAGGCAAGCATTATTAAAAGATCTGATATATGTGTGTGTGTGTGTGTGTGTGCGCAGTGTGACTAGAACGAAAGGAGTGTGTGGGGGGAAGAAGGGGGGGCTGAGGCAGAGGCAAGTAAGGTGGCCAGGAAGGGCAAAAATTATCATGAACTCTGATAACCACCTTTTCCGGCCTCATTTCGTCAAGCAGGAAAGGAAGATGCCAGGTGTTTGGCCGATCGTTCTTTTTAACATAAATTTCGATGGGTGGTAGGTTACAAATATATAAAACTAGGCCACAGAAAAGTTCTTCTCATTTTGTCTTAAATATCGTTATCATGTTATAAATGGTGCCATAATTATCATAAATATGTGCGTTTTAAAATACAACACAGCTCGTTAATGCCATGTGGTGGAAATATTATACATTGCTTATGAACATGTGAACTCTTATATTGTCTAATGTCATGCTATATATATATATATACGCGGGGCTATTTTACGAAATACAACAAAGGTCACTTAACAAAATAGGTTAAATGATCAAAGGTAATTATTTCCAAGAAAATAGTTCGTACGCCTCCTTTTTGTAAAATAATCTCTTCATCCGCATGGACCTACTTTTCCCATCTGCGTGTCCTTGTCGTTTTCATTAATGTTTTGTTCATAGCAGCAGATCCGTCAGGGATAGTTTTGTCTTCTCCATTCTTGTCGATGCCATACTTTTGGTTGTGGTTTCGATCTAACCCAACACGTGGCTTCTAAGGACAGGAGTTTATGTTTATAATTTCACTTTAGTACATTGGGGAAAGGAGAAATGACAGACCGTGGCGGCATCTTTGAGAAAATAGCTTGTAAGACGAAGAATTGAACCTCCTTCGGTTTGCAACATAAGGTAGAGAGGGGCACATGTCAATCGTTTCTAAAGCGGACTTTCGATCCCCGCTATCACTCCACCTACTAAGGAGCCTTAGCGTAGTTGCAAGAGAGTTTCGTATTAGTAAGGTCCTATGATCAGTCCATGCGACCGGACATCCTGTCAGGTTTTTCCTCAGTCACACCATGCCAGGATATGGTACATTCTAACTAGGTCCTAGCCCAAACCCTATTACTATATCATCTTCTTTATCCTTTCCTTGCCTGAGCCAAAGATGACTAAATCCAGTAAATTCAATTCAATTTCGCCACTCTATATCTAGCCTCTTTGTTTGCCGGATTAATTGCATGCCTTCACCAGGACTGTTTTGTGACTTTCTTTTCGCTGGAGGGAACTACTCCCCCCCCCCCCCCCCGACACGCTTTTTCACACTATCTCGAAGAAGAATCCGTGGCAGTGTTGCCAATAGTAATCCCTTGAAAGTATCTAAGACTCTTATCTTACCAATGTTAGAATTGGGCGTATTTGTTGCTAGAGTCTGCACAAAATGTATACCGAGATTCCTATACATACAATAGAAAAGTTACGCAAAAATTAATGTTGAAAATAGACGCGAGTGATCCTAGCACTGTATTCTCAAATTCTGGTGACGCCACTGCCTCTGCCTGGCCTAATTCCATATTCTGTGCGAGAAAATGGATGGAAAACCTGTCAGGATGGGAGCTAACCCACGGCCGTTCGCATGAGGCGCCAACGCTCAACCAAACCAACAACGGGGCTAATTAAAAGCTGTCCCTTCAATTGGACGGAAAGATTTTCTGGCCCAGAAAGCTTTCCACGGTCACTATCTGCTCTGCTCAGTCCAGTGCTCAGTTCCTCCCAAACTCCAGAGCTCCTACAAGCAAATAACCTTCAGGTTTCCATATTATTCTGGGCCGCGGTGACTCAGTAGTAGAGCGCTCACCTCTGGTGCTTGGGGGTCGTTGGTTCGATTCCATCTCATACCATGTGGGCTTTGAGATGGAAAACATTGTGTAGGTGGGTTTTCACGGAGCTCTCCCGTTTCCACCACTTTCTAAATTCCACAAATTACCTCATCATCATCCATTCGACCTGAGTCAAAGTTGCCTAAAGGCCTTAAATAAAATTAAAATTCCATGTAATTCTAAATTAAAACGTAAATTATTGCTACATATAGGGCTATCGGCTATCCAAATGTTTAGCACGTTCGCTTTAATGCAGGCGTGATCACACAGGAGTCCCTTGAGATGAGAGGTTCGGAACCTACTTCCGAAAAAAGAACGGTAGACCCTATTCTTAGGAGCTTACCAGCTCTTTTAAAACGTTAATAACAATCCAATTCAAATTCAATTAGCGTGAAAAAAAGCGATCCCCTGTGCGATATGTGAAGGTAGCGCTCCACATTTTCTTCACCTGCGGTACGAAGTGAGGTGGGCTGGTCAGTCCCACGCTTGACCGCCTTTACCTTCCCAAGGTGCCCAGGAGCAGACTGAGTGGATCTCGGAGCGCCAGGCATGGGAACACTGCGAGAAAAGAAGTGTCCTGGCCGGGATTTGAACCCGGACCGCCCGATTCATAGTCAGACGCTCTACCGCCTGAGCCATGCATGGCGACTCCAAATTCAATTAGTGTAGGCAATCAAAATCTAACACATAAATAATCGAGAACTGGACATTTGTAGTTTAGCCTAATTTACTCATAGATAAGTGGGAAATACACGGGTCGGCGGTGGCTCAGCAGTAGAGAGATCATCTATAGTGCTTGGAGTCCCAGGTTCAATTCCAGCCATGTGGTCTTTGTGATGAACGAACGCTGTGTACGAACGAACGATCGGGATTCTCCCTCCTACTTTCATTATTCCACCAACTCTCCAATCATCAGACAATACGGACTGAACCAAAGTTGCCTAAATACCTTAAAATAAAATTCAAAGTTAGAAACACTGATGTTTGTTCCAGAACTTCAGTATCAATGTGAGGGAGGGATGGCAACATTGTCCCGTTTGCCTTTCCAGTGGCCTGTGCAACAGCTGCCCCTTTTGCCGGAGCGAAACGCGAGCCGCTCGTCTTTTGTCACACGTCCGGTCTAGGGTCATGGGAAGCAAGAAACCCGCTTTTTGATTGGTTCGAGAGACACAGCAGCTGCTGTTCGTGTGTTAGCCTTGTGTATGTGTGTATATATATATATATATATACTTTTTGATGTGTGTCTGTGTGTATGAGAGAGATAAAGAGAGAGAGAGAGAGAGAGAGAGAGAGAGGGCTGAATTGAAACCACCATTCGCATGTTGTATGATGTGTTCCACTACCCAAAAAACACCTGCCTATTACGTCACATAAGGCTAGACTGGGCTCCAGTGTTCTTATCTAAAGAAACACAAAGAAAAAAAAAAAGATTGGAATGTTTACGAACTGTCCCCCAACCCCTACGCACCTCACCCAAGTTTATTACTTTGTGAACAACAGTGCATTTTTTTAGGTGTGTTAGAAAGACCACATTCGAGATCTTTTCTGTGATTTTCTGTAATTTCGTTAAAAAAAAACACACACACACACACACAGGGTACATCTTTTCATTTCATTCATAACTGTTACAAAAAAGTTTCTTTTAATTTTACCGACGAGCTAGAGCCGGCGGTGGCGTGCTCACAATGTACCTAGAGGCCCTGGGTTTGATTCCTGGTGCCAGCTATCCTGACTGAGGTTTTTTTTTCCCAGTTTTTCTTCGTCAAGTGCTGGGACAGTATCTTGAAACGGCCAGGCCCGATTTCTTTCAAATATCCTTTCTCTTTTTGTTATTGTTGTTAATATCCAGTGTAAAATGGCCGAAATCGGGCTGTATCTGAGAGATCGTTAAATAAATAAATAAAAAGTAGCGAACTGTCTTGTGCTCTGTATGGACCCAGCTAAGAATGTGGGCGCTGGTTTTATATCCTAAGGTTTTTCCATGTTTCCCGACTGTAACACCACAGGCTTATCGGAATGGAACCTTGAAATGAAACCAAGGCCTTCCCCATTTCTTCTCACACGGATAGTGTAACTCAGTAATTTTTGCAACCTGTAGTCCACAGAGCTCTGAGGTCCCTTGAAGCATCGTGAGGCGAGGACACGTATCTTTTCATGCCAAAGTTTTGCTTCAGTAACATGTTGTCATTACAAATAAATCTTTCTCCCTCGTCCGGAACCTTAGCTGCCAAAAATCCTAAATTTAAGACAAAATCATAAACTCTTTCATACCTTCTGGTTCACTATTATCCTTATAACTTTTGTGCAACAGCTCAGAAAAGGAAGTTTATACCAGAGGTAATAATGCTTGTGATATAAGCGTGTTAGACGTCACAGCATCGTACATCTTAGGTATTATTAATAATGCCTTTGATACGTGTCGGTTTAGCAAATCACCAAAGTGTAGTCAATATTGTTTAAGCAAGAATCCAACTTAGAGGAGATTTCAATGCTTGTCAACTGTGCAGTGTATGTATGTCCTTGATAAGGTGATACGTAAGAAAACTTGTCTATGCGACACTCGCTAAAACATAAACTTGTGCTCAAATCCCTGGATTGGGTTGAACTTCCATTATGATTTGCTAAGGGAACATGGTTTACGTAATTATTTACGAGAGGAAATGCAAAGGACGGTTATAATCATTTTGTTTTAGTCTGACATATCAATTTATGGTCATTTATAGAACTCCCTTTATAGTCACATGACAGTGAGTAGGAACGCTCAATGCCTTGTAATCAAGGGGTCCCGGGTTCGGTTCCTGGTAGAAAACAATTGGTTCGGAACCCATGTTAAACTGTAGGTTCCGTCCGTACGACATCATTTTCATCCAATGGAAGGTAATGGGCAAACTACCATAGCTTCACCTTGTCCAGGGATCTTGGGGTCATGGCCTGCGTTCGGGCACAACACCCATCATCATCATCATTATAATAATAATATAGTGTTATGTTTCATAAATTGTTATTCTTATATTAGTTATTACAAACATGACCCCAGTATAGCACATGAATTAATTTAAACTGAGAATAGGGGCAAATTTCCCTCTTTCCAACGCTTTATTCACTGTCATTTTGAGTACATTGGTAGAATATTGATACAAAGACACACAAAATATCTTTCAATGCTCAATATCGACGCTTTGTAATATAGTGCGGACCAATAAAGTGAAGTATCACATACTGAGTTAGCACACAGAGTTTTTTTTTTTTTTTTCATCAAATGCAGAAACAATTATTGCATACTAGCTTTAATCCACTCCTAGTTCGGACGGACAGACACCATGTGGTGAAAAAGTAGTGGAAAGAATCGGCATTTGACACGTATGCCGGGTTCCATAAGACAGTGTTGATCCGTAGATCAAAATTGAGCAGGGTTCTACCAATATATAAACTCGAGATTTTGTAAGTCTACGAAACTGTAAGATTAAACATCGATCAATTGAACTTAGCTCTCCTACTTAAAAGTTTGAAGGCAGAAAACAAGAAAAAGAAAGTATATACACATCATCTTCATTATTTGATGAAATTATTAATATATATACTTTGACACAACAAACTTAAATTAATTTAAACCTCAAATAAATACCTATTCGCAATAACAGAAATAATGAGTAGCATATTCTTTTTTCAATTTGTAGCGTTATCATTATTTATATGGGCACAGTGTTGCCAGATGATCGGCGCTGAATTTACCTACAGAAGCATCAGAATAATATCTAAAGGGACTTTAAGTTTCAGTTACACAAAGCATTTAAACTTCAAGAGTAGTATAACAACAGCCAGTTACACCGGAATGCCGCAGGCCATGTTGGTACTCTGCTTTGCTACACCATGATTTAATTGAACACTTGGTTATTGTCTGAATTCTATAGACGCCACGCAAACGTACACCGGATTGCCGCAAGCCATGTTTTCCCCTTTCCTTGAACGAAGAGAAAGAAAACACATAAAGATTAATTAGTTTTGAGAAAAAAAAAATGGGTTGTCTTCGAC
>JAGDQP010006420.1:46360-69326 GCA_022664845.1 Lepisma saccharinum | reverse complement strand
CATAAAAGTTTCCTGTTTCGGCACCCTATATGCAATATGTCGAAAAAGAATTTCTATATATTCCATGTTAATTTGTCTCGGGTTTTTCCTTGGGACATAATAGTGACCGCAACATGAAACTTTTATGGTGGGTGCCGTGGGGTGTCTAGATTAATGTTCTATTTTTATTTTGTTGAATTTAGGTGGGGCACTTCCTTTTTCGGCACCTTATATGCAAAATGTCTATATTTTCTTATTATATGTTTTCGTTTACCGGCAGGTGACTTTAGCCGTTAATTGCTACTATCCAAATTTTGTTTAATTGTAAATGTATGTAATTGTCAAAAAACTGCTAAAATCACCCTAAATATCATTAGTGAATTATTTTTTTTTGTACTTGCAACCCTGCTATATTTTCGTTTCGTTTCTAGCAATTAATTGCTAGAGTCACCCGCGTTTATTTGAACTACCTTGTTCCGTAAATGGAATGCCTTGAATAGATGTATTGTTTACGATCATTACTTTTTCACTTTGTTATTGATTGATCCTCAACTACTGATGTTAGAAAGGGTATTATCGAACTGACACTAAAGCTATCATCGTACTGGAACCATCTGAACCGGAACTGGGATAATCGGAACAGAAACTGCAAACCGAACACTCACATGTGATCATCTGCGATATCACATACTTTTGGTCCTCTTTGGTCGTTAACCTCCAACGTAATATCTAAGTAAGGCCTTCCGCAATGCCTATGATACAAACACATCTACCTGTTAAGTACACGTGAACCAAAGGCTAGATTCACTCATCCCCGTTTTAACACCCCGTAAGCAAGTTCTCCCAAGGTAGAGACCATGCTAAATCTATTTCGTGAACCCGGAGATGGTAGGTTTCGCACTTCTATCAAGATAGCTACAGCAGTTCTCGAATTTGAATTTGAATACAATTTTTAAAGGCTTTAGGTAACTTTAGCTCAGGCCATATGGATAATGATGGGATGATTGCTGGAATGAAAAAAGTGGAAGGAAGCTGGAACTCCCCGAGAAAACTCACGCACATGGTGTTTGTCAACCACAAAATCCACATGGCACGACCAGGGTTTGAACAAATGACCCCAAGTGCCACATGTGAACTTTCTAACCACCGTGGCCCCTAGCTGTTCTCGATAAAATGATTTTTCGCTTTATATTATAAGATTTAACGCTTCACGTAAAAGAAAACATTTTAATTGGAATTATGTTTCCTTTATGCAAATAAAATTTGCAAATCTTAGTGGCAAGCTGTAACAACTGCTTTATCATATTTCATTTAATTATTTCTCTATTGAAGTATTGCTAAAAGCTTGAAACAAAACACCCTTGTATTCTGTCTAACAAAATTATCTTAAATTTTCGAATGTATTCTACACGTTTAAACATAAAAATTACGATTTGTTTAGTACTTCTCTACCTTCAGTGGTGGTATGTTAATATTTAAATAAAATAAATCATATTATATTTTCCTTATGTGGCTATTAAACGCTATAAATGACAAAGATTTAGTGTGGTTGCTTAGAGAAACTATTTATGCTGGATTAAAGCGACAGATTTAGTCTAGTTTTATACCCACAGTACAATCAATTTGTAGGGAGGTGCCCGATTTTTGGTGTGATGCCCACTGTGAACTAGGTAGACGAACAGAAAAAAAAAAAGCAAGACGAATACCTACAGGGTGCATCCAAAACTCATGCTACACGCAAGACCAAATAGCATGCTCAGCGGAGAACATAAACAGGACAGAACAATCTTAGGTTCAGATAAATAGTCTCGATTACTTTTGTTTAACGATCCATCATTTTACTCCACTGAAACACATGAGGATACCCACCAAGCGAGTTGGATATGCATAAATAAAGTTGAACGTTAATAAAACAATTTCTATGTGCCGAAGAAATAAAAGCAGATTATATAATTTTGCACAGCGGTAATATAGAAAACGAATCCAACTAATTATATTAACGTAACAGTGTTCATAAAGCCTAATTGCAGATAAAAACACAGTGTAGAGTTGGTACATTGAATCGGTGTAAGTCTTCATTCCAAGGCTAATCTAAGCAGTAGAATTGTATCTGTGACGGTCTTTAGGTAACTCCTAAGGGTCATTACATAATAATAATATACTTCAAGTGGGAGTAATTCTCTACCAATAGGAATCAGGACTTATTATTCTTGGCATGTAATCCCAAATAAAACAATTATCACTAATCTAAAAGCATTTAATTAATATTCAAGCCTTCCCAGAGAAACTAATCTAACCTTACTTAACGCCTTTTAATAGACTCACATGGCTTAAACAATGACGAAGTAAAGCACATAGATTATATTAGGTTCGTGAATCATGTAAAAAAGTATTACGTTAAAGGTGGAAAATAATCTTAACATTTAACATTGTTAGTTGAATCTCATATATGTTCATGCTAAGTATTAAATGTATCAGATCATACTGGAAAACTCAGCCAAAATTTGCTATACATTGCATCTGAGGAATGTGAAAGCATTTAATTGTTTAAATGTTAAGCTTATATCATAATCTGTAATACTGAAATAATTAGCAAACATTAAATATCTTTAGAACTGATTTATTATAACAAGCACAATATCAATATATAACACATTATTCCAGTGTAACAGTATGTTGTTGAAAAGTATTTGAAGGACAGAAGAGAATTACAAAATTGCACAGTGCGAAGAGAGCAACAAAAATTAAGAAATAATTTAATTACATTTTACATACTGAATCCAATAGAAAAGGTTAGGTTTGGTTATATTGAGCTATTAAAAATTTCAATAAAAGTATTCAACTGTCACAATTAGGCAGGTCAATACAATTGCACA
This sequence comes from Lepisma saccharinum, assembly GCA_022664845.1. Taxonomy (NCBI): domain Eukaryota; kingdom Metazoa; phylum Arthropoda; class Insecta; order Zygentoma; family Lepismatidae; genus Lepisma; species Lepisma saccharinum. The sequence continues at coordinate 66,471 of JAGDQP010006420.1, read as the reverse complement.
GTATTAAGCAATCACTGCATAAAATTAACACGAGCTGAATCAATCAAACCTACAAAATAGCAAGATTAATTGACATGTCTGAACTTAAACTAAAGTGTTCTTAATATCATTATAAGAAGAGCTTGGGTATTTTGCGTTGAATATAAATATTAGTACAGAATCTGAGCATGTTAAGAATTCACAGAATTTATTGACTAAGCTGAATGAATTCAATACCATATTAACTTAACCTAACTTCATAAAAAAACTAACAATGTAAGTTACTGAACAAGAACCGCTGATGAATTTTAAGAAAAATGTAGGCTAAAACAAAGACAGAATTTTGAGAGGTTTGGGAAATCAGACTAGGTTATAAACCCAACCATATCTGGCGGAATAGGTGGTGTCTTTCTGCAAAATGTTTAGTGTGACATTATTATAGTACTAAGCATATCACTAAAAAAGAAAAATATCATGTTTATTAATCGTTAGATAACGCTATATATATATATATATAATTGAATTAATGTTGTGTTCCAACACAAATCAATGCGCGATATTAAAATTACGTAAATTTAAAGAAAAAGAAATAATTAACTATTTCCGTTCCAAAACCGACTTGCCTGACGTTATTCACTAAGTTCTTGGAACTGTAATGATCCTATTTTAAATGCAGAAATAAATAATCTTGTAAATAATACACAAAATTTCAAGTTCCATCATGTGAACTTATGTTAACAAAAAACTCAAACATCTCATCTAGCTAGGGAAAAAAACGGAAAAAAATAGTCCCTTCATTGTTTATACTAGCAACAACCTATATACAGCAATTACCGGTTTATAATTAATATCAAATAGCAAAAATAATTTATTCAAAGAGTAAATAGAACGAAAGAAAATAGTAAAATCAGCCGAAAAGGAAGAAATTCATAATTTAATTCAATTACTTTGCAGCCTATGATCCAAAGACACTTTTTATGTAAGTAGCCTATGATCAAAAATAAAAGAGAACAAGAACAATAGAAACAAGTAAGACATGCAATGACGTCACTATGATGCATCGTGACGTAGGGCGAAACACAGCTACAACATTGGGTCCGCCATCTTGAAATACGACGCCATCGTTATTTTCTTCAAGGTTTTACGACTTTTCTTCAAACATCGCTAATTATATCCCCAATGGTTGAGTTTACAGCAAAGGGTGTTTTATTATGTTTTATTTTCCTACAATTTGAGCCCCATGCCACGTTTGTAGTTTTCATAGTTGTCGGGATACAAGCATTCAAAATTTGATTTCTTTGTATATTTTCGACTTTTCTTAAAAGAATCACTGATTATCTACCCAGTGGTAGAGTTTACAGCAAAAAATGTTCGAATACGTTTTATTCAAAATCAAATTGCCTACAATTTCGGTGCAATACCGCTTTTGTAGTTTTAATTGTTTTAATAAGGGGTTTCAAAATTTTGACATTTTATAGACCACCTGTAATACGGGTAGTTTATTTTTTTTTAATATACCCAGTGAAGTTCTTGTCCGAACTCGGATGTGGGTCCGGACCGTGGCTGTGAGTCTCTTCAGATTGAGCCCGAAACGGATGGCGTGAAGCTCGATCTGTTTTATTTTCTGACAATACATGACATAATACAAAACTATAGACATAAGTATACAAATAGTGAGCAATAGGTATCAGGTAGTCTACGTGGCAAATATGTCGATTCATAGAATACACTACAGCAATGTTGTCGGACATAATAAGCAATTGTTTAGGATACATGAGAAGAGTCGCCACAGCTGCGGCAAGAAACTCGGTGACAATGATTGGATATGCTTGAGAGAAGCGAATCACAAAAAGTTTAGTACAATTTTCCAACACAACTGCGATGAACATAGGGTTCCATCCACAAACACAGTAGTACGGACAAATTCGGGTTGAAACAAATTACAAGGCACTGATATAGTTTTCTTAAATTGAAGCATTGTCCACTGGGGAAAGATATTTTTATTGAGAGCAGACACTAGCGAAAAACTCAACGATGTAAGCGGATCAGAATAACTGATGTAACCAGCGATTATTATTCGAAGACGGGAAGAGGCTACCGAAAATAACGTTGAAGCAAAACGCAAAATATAACGTTACTAAGGCAAAATAGACACTGATATACTTATTGTTGAGACTTTAACTCCTAGGTAAAGAGTTCCTTAGTAGGCACTAATATCCTTTTCTTAATATTAACTGCAAGTATATTATGGACACTGCGTGATTGTGGCTCATTCTATTCAGAAGACAAGAAGGAGGGCTCCCTCAGCCTCTTTATAATCCAGTTTTTTTTGGGGTGGATCCTTTCGGCGATTCAGTCCATTACGAACATCCCGTTCCCCAGTCGCCGATGCAACTGCCTGATTCTCTCGCCGACCTTCTACTTCAACTTGACCTTCACCAAGAAGATTTACAGTGGCCTCCAGACGACCCTCGTTTGATGTCCTTGTATTTGCCCCAGGCTCGTAACGTCGATGTTCTTCGCGACCTTCGACTCCAGGAACTCTGGAACATATTACCCGATGATTGGGAATTCTGGAGACAACTCATTCAAGATCTCAGCAAAATCCAACCTGCCCCTGATGTGGACCATCCATCCAGATGAAGATCAACCAGGGACGCCCGGAGATTCTGCTTCGGACGGGTCTCTTTTAAATATTTGGATGGTTCCCTTCCCCAGTTCTACAGTTTGCCGAAGCCTCTCAATTCTGAGTTATTGAAGACTTTTTCGCCCTCTGTGGAACTGGTCACCGCATTGCCGTTATATCGTATTCCGCCGGATAACTGTCCCTTTGCAATGTGTTGCACTCCTCGTGTGCTTGTACATTTCTTGAGGACATGTCGTCATCAGACATCTTAGAAGTTCCTCCTCACTTAATAATGAACCCCTTTCCTGTTTTTGTGGTCGAGAAACCAGACGGAAGGGTATAATATACGACTGCCACGATTGGACGTCATGTTATTCTTCACCTCCCGTTCACTTACCACGCGTCATGGACTTGGTGAACCAAGTGTCAACAAAATTGCTTTTGCCAAAATTGACCTCAGATACGATTTCTACATTACCTTGGCCGCTTATACAAATCAATTCTTCGAAATTAAATGTGGCAAAAGATACTTTCGTTTTAAGAGATTACCAATGGGATGGACATTATCGCCATTATTAATGCGAAAAGAATTAAACTTGCTCCTCAGTGATGTGTGCACATATGTTGTGTATTATAATGTCATACTTCTTTACGGCTTAGTGTTACACGTGAATCACGCAGTGTCCATACTATGTAACTCTACGCTTTCAGTTAATATTAATAAAAGTGTGTTAGTGCCTACTAAGGAACTCGTTTACCTAGGAGTTAAAGTATCAATGTCCATTTTGCCTAAGTATCTTTACATTTTGCGCTTTGCCCCAATGCTATTTTCGGTAGCCTCTTCCCGTCTTCGAACAGTCATCGCTGGCTACATCATTTGGGACGATCCGCTTACACCGTTGAGTTTCCGCTAGTGCCTGCTCTCACCGAAAGTATCCTTGCTCAGTGGACAATGCTTCAACTTAAGAAAACTTTATCAGTGCCTTGTGACTTGTTTCAACTGGACTTTGTCCGTACTACTGTGTTTGTGGATGACATTCCTATGTCCATCGTAGTTGTGTTGGAAGTTGGTACCGAACTTTTTGTGACTCGTTTCTCTCTGCGTTTCTGTGCCGTAGCTGTGGTGGCCCATCTCATGTATCCTAAACAATTGTTTATTATGTCCGACAACATTGCTGTAGTGTATTCTATGAATCGACATATTTGCCACGTAGACTACATGATATCTATTGCTCACTATTTGTATACCTGTGTCAATAATTCTGTACTATGTCATGTATTGTCAGAAAATAATAAAGCGGATCGATCTTCACGCCGTCCGGTCCCGTCGAAACCTGAAGGGACCAACAGCCAATGGGATTCCAGTGGGAGGAGCATGAGGTATGATATTCCATGATCACCGATCAGGGTCTCAGTTAAGCTGTTGATCTCGTTAGAGCGAAAGCAGCGTACGCGTGCGCTTCGGATTGATTAAAGTGGCAGATTTTGCATAGTTTTTCATTTAAATTGTTGTTACGATTCACAAGAAAACTCAGAAGCTATTTAGCAAACATCGACAAGAGATATCGTTAATAATCATAATATATAAAAAGTCTAACCTTTAAAACTTATATCACGTAAAATATTAAAGATAGTAAAGCAGCATTGCTGTCAAGTTGTAGGAAATTTAATTTGAAATAAATCTTAATTGAATACTATGTACTATAAACTCTACCATTGGGGAGATAATCAGCGATTTTTGAAGATAAGACGAAAATTTACAAAAAAAAAAAGAGTCAAATTTTGAAAGCTACAAAAGCGGTATTGAGCTCAGTGTGTAGGAAATTTAATGGTAAATAAGATATTTGAGCACCATTTGCTGTAAACGCAACCGTTGGGGGAGAAAATCAGCGATTTTTGAAGAAAAGGTGTAAAAACATTGAAGAAAATAAAAATGGCGTCGTATTTTAAGATGGCGTAACCAAAATTCGGACACCTCCTTACAAATTGATTGTGCTGGGGGTATACAACAACTATGCAACTTTAATCCAGTGTGTCACGATTTTTTTGCAAAACACTACACTAATAATTGGTTTGCCCATATCGAGACGGGCGTAAGCCATAATGCCGTTTCTGCCCATAAAATTCACACACATACCCATATAAACATGCCCGTCACATTCCCATCAGAAAAAAATAAGGTGTTCTTGCTGATTTTTTATTAGTTCTCTCACTATCAGATATTCTAAGAGTGTCTCTGCTGCTGACTACTTCATTTACGCTTTAATTGCGGTTTTGAATCTTTAATCACCCGAGATACACAAATCTGCATCTTATTCTAACATGTGCGTGTATGTTAACTAATTTTCTGCAATTAATTTTAGACCACGGGCTTCAGGTTTGTTCATGCAGCATTTGTTATTGGAAGATTTCATGTGGAATTCATGTCTAATATTCTGGTTGATATTCGGAATTGCTTTTTTCATCTGTTGTTCCAAATAGCCTATATTGTTTGGGATCTTTTGAGTGGATCTATGTTTGTCTTCATGCTACATTTATCTTCCCACTGTTAAGTTCTGCACGTATTTTAAATCCGTAGGAATATCTCATCCATAATAACCAGCATGAAGAGCTTTTGAAAGTACTTTGTCAATTTATATTTTTCAGATTTAGATTAAATTATATGTTTACATTTCATTGTCTTCATTAGCGAGGAAGAATGTTTGCTAAACTAAACTAGATTATTCTCAAGTGTAATTATGACTGCTAGTGGGTTAGCGAACTTGGGCAAATTAATTAATGGAACAAAGAATCAAAAAAGATTGGAAATTATGTTTCTTTCCCCCACAAACGCTCGTTCGTTTTTAAACATTTATACCTATCATTTTGTGCAGTTTACTACTACACACTGAAGCTGATGTAAGTGCTGTAAACGCAAAAAATGAGTACTAAATTACGGCTTCGAGATCAAATTACAGCAGTTGTATGAATATTGTAGAACAAAGATAGAATATTGATTTTTACGTCTATTTACTGCATTTAATTTATAATAAAATTAAGTTTTCTCTGTGTCTACGAACCGTTCAGCGAATTCTCGAAACTAACAGCAGGTGTCTGTGCTGTTTTCTAACACCCTGATCTCTAGTGACGAAAAAATGAACTTTTTGAAACTCACTTCTTTTTATGCAACGAAGAATAAAAACTTTTTATTATTTAATTCTAATGGGACTGATCTATTGTTACTTAAAATAATAAAAAGCAGAAAATTTATCATTAAAAAGTACAATAAGAAGGATATCCTGGTAATGGTAACAATGAATTATTATAATGTTAATTAATAATAACAATCCTAAAGCACTAAAGATTGACCCCGGTAACACCCCGGAAGAACCGACATTCTACGGGAATGAACTCTGTTGTCAACACACTATATACGGTGCCATCTATTCGTACAGTCATGGAACTAGAAGTGTAGAGCATTATCTGTTTTCTGCAGAAGACTGAACTTCTGAAAGCATTGATCTATGGTAATAGTATGATGAAACTGGGAGAGATGAAGAGAAAGAAGAAAACCATGTATGTGTTCATTAGTGTGTGTGTGTGTGTGTGAGAGAGAGAGAGAAAGAAAGAGAGTGGTGAAACAGAAATAAAGAAAAAGACTGAAACGTGAAAGGATACGTGAAGTGTCACTTCAAGGATTATTTTTCTTCTCCTCTCCGCTCTGGGTGAAGACAAGGAAATAGAGAACTAAGAATACGGGTGAATTGAATGGGAGAAATGACCGTCCTTGAAAAGAACCTTTCTCCCCTTTCACAATCCCTGCCTCCCCCTCGCACACACAGTTTTTGTCGTTTCAAGATTTATTCTGCTCACGAATGCCCTTGTTTACAGATGATCGAATCTTGAACAGATAAAGGTTTGACACGTCACCTGAAAAAAAAAAGTGTTCTAGAGAGAAAGAGAAGGGAAAAGAAATTGAAGATTTCAGTCTCCATTGACCCAAACTCAACAATTGGAAGCTGGGAGGGATTGAGCTCTGAAATAGATAAACAGATTAAGTCCCCCTTTGCAGGAGAAATATATTTCATCACATAAAAGTATATGAAAAAAAATGTATGTACGGTCTTATGAGATAACTTGGTCACTCTTGTAGAAAAGATGGGTAGGTCAACCAATCAGAATTTGGAAGAAAACCGAATGTGATCTTCTTTTCTCCTAAGAGTAAACCTTGCAAGACGAGCGAAGCGTTTACAAGGTGTAATTCAAGAAGGGAGAAATATTAAATCTACTTTGTGTAGATGATAATATTGAAGTTTCCAAAGATACTACTGTTTTGATGTATTATAATGGATTGAAAGCAGCATAAAATTGACTGAACCATTGACATTACTAAAAGTTAGGAGAACATATGTAAGAATAAAATGTTAACGAATACGATTTAAGTTTGTACTTGACATAAACGAATTCATATAATACGATAGCCCCATGGTCACTGATTAACTCACTGACACTCACAAATATTCCCAGGCCAAACTACTGGAGCTAGAATCACTAAATTTGGTATGAGGGTGTATGGCCTAGAGCAGGTAAAGGAAAAATCCTACAGTTTTAAAAAGTCGCCATCTTGGATATAATAAAATGGCCGCTAAAACCATTGTTTTATAGAATACACAGCCTAAACGGTTGAGGCTACTGAAATGAAATTTGATACAGAGGTACAACAACACCAGTAGGTTACGAAAATATTATATTTTAAAAATGTCGCCATCTCGGATCCAAAATGGTGGACCGAAGAATTCACTTTCCACACCGTTTGAGCTAGAACGACGAAGTTTGGTATGAAGGTACATCATCACTAGTTAATTAGAAAAATATTACAAAAAAATGTTGAAAAAGTCGCCATCTTGGATCCAAAATGGCCGCCTAACACATTGTTGTATAGAATACACAGCCTAAATGCCTGCAGCTTGAAACATCAAATTTGGAACGAAGGCACGTTATCAGTAGCAGGTTACAAAACTATTACACAATGTATCCAAAAACGCCATCTTGGATCCAAATGGTGGACCTAAACCTATTTTCCACACCGTTTGAGCTGGAGATACGAAATCTGGCATAAAGGTGCATTATGACGAGTAGGTTAGGAAAATATTACAACCTTTTTGAAAAGTCTCCATCTTGGGTTCAAAATGGTCGCCCAAACACCCATTTTCCACACCGTTCGAGCTAGAGAAACAAAATTTTATGTAAAGGTGTACCATCGCAAGTAGGCCACGACAATATAAGGGAACGTTAAAAAAGTCGTCAACTTGGATCGAAAATGGTCGCCCGAACACCCAGTTTCCAAAGCATTGAAGCTAGAGGAACGAAATTTTGTATGACCAAGAGTAGGTTACAATTAGTGGGGCTAATCTCCCCTTTGGTCGCGCAGTCCCCCCGTGGGAGGGTGCACATGGACACCATGGTGGTGCAATTCTGTAGAGAAATTCTGGTTAAAATAAAGGGTTCGCAGCCTCAAAAAAACCATTCAAGTTGGAAGTGCAAGCCCATAGTGTCTGGCGGCAGCGCCTCCAGCTAAGAAAAGAGGGTCCACATAATATATAGCCCCATTGTCACTGACTCACTCACTCACCCACTGATCATCAATATTCCCAGGCCAAACTACTGGACCTAGGAACACCAAATTTGGTATGAAAGTCTAGGACTATGAGTAGGTAAAGGAAAATATCTGACATTTTGAAAAAGTCGCAGTCTTGGATCGAAAATAGCTGCCAAACCCATTGTTGTATAGATTGCACAGCCTGCTGGGTCTACATAAATTAAATTCGGTATGAAGCTACAATATCACTAATAGGTAATAAAAAATCACCAAATGTCTCCAAAGTCAACATCAATAATCCAAAATAGAGGACCAAAAATCCATTTTCCGCACCGTCTGAGAAAGAGAATTGAAATTAGGTATGAAGGTACATAATCACTAGTAGGTTAAGGAAATATTACAAAATGTTGAAAAAGTCGCCATCTTGGATCCAAAATGACTGCCAAACTTTTTGTTATATATAATGCACAGCATAAACAGCTGGGGGTACTGAAATGAAGTTTGGTACAAAGGTACATTATCACTAGCGGGTTACGAAAATGTTACACAATGTATCCAAAGACGCCATCTTGGATTCAAAATAGCGGACCCAAAAAATCCATTTTCCGCACCGTTTGAGCTAGAGATACGAAATTTGGCATTAGGGTTATTACCACGAGCAATTTAGGAAAATATAACATTATTTGTAAAAAGTCATCATCTTGGATACAAAATGGCCGGCCAATAAACAATTTTCCGCACCGTTTGAACTAGAGAAACGAAATTTTGTGTGATGGAGTATGACCAAGAATAGGTTACAATAAATGGGCCAAACCTCCCCTATAGGTTCGTAACCTTTCGTGGGGGTGTAGATGGATAACATGGCGGTGCGGTCCGCCAGAGAGAGTCTGGTTGCGATAAAGTGGGGCCCAGCACCCCCCAAAAAAACAAGTTGGGAGCGTAGCAAAGCGAATCCACATACCATATAACCCTATGTTCACTGATCCATTCTCACACTCACTGATCATCACTATTCCGAGAGCAAACAATTGGAGTTAGAAACACCAAATTTGGTATGAAGGTGTAGAACCATGAGTAGGTAAAGAGAAAATCCAACATTTTGAAATAGTCGCCATCTTTGATCCAAAATGGCCGCCAGACCCAATGTTTAATAGAATTCACAACCTAAACTGCTAGGGCTATTGAAATGTGGTATGAAGGTACATCACAAGTAATTTACGAAAATATTAAAAAATGTTGAAACAGTCGCCATCTTGGATCCAAAATGGTGGACAAAAATATGCATTTTCCACACCGTTTGAGATAGAGATACGAATTTGGCATAAAGGTGCATTATCACGACTAGTTTAGAAAAATATTGCAATATTTTGGAAAAGTGGCCGCCAAACGTATTGTTGTATAAAATACACAGCCTCCACAAACTCCATCTTGGATCCAAAATTACGGACATAAAATCATTTTTCACACCGTTTTAAGCTAGATACGAAATTTGGCATAAAAGTGTATTATGACGAGTAGTTTAGGAAACTTACAATATTTTGGAAAAGTCGCCATCTATGATTCAAAATGGTCGCCAAAATAACCATTTTCCACACCGTTTGAACAATGAAATTTTACATGAAGGTGTACCATCACAATTTGATCTCAACAATGTAAGAAAACGTTAAAAAAAGTCATCAACTTAGATCTAAAATGGCCGCCAAAATCCAATTTCCAAACCACTGAAGCTAGAAAAACGAGATTTTGTACGAAGGTGTATGACCAAGAGAAGGTTACAATAAATGATGCAAACCTCCCCTTTGGGGGCGCAGCCCCTTTTTCGTGTGATGGTGCACATGGACGCTATGGCGGCGCAGAATCGTAGAGAGATTCCGGTCAAGATAAAGGGAATACAGAACCCCAAAAGTACTGAAGTAGGGGTGCATTGCCCCATGGGGGTTTGGGGCATTCCCCCATCGATGCAAAGCGAATCCATATAATATATCGCTGACTGACTGACTCACTCACTCACTGACTCATCATCATAACTCCCAGGCCAAACTACTATAGCTAGAAACACCAAATTTGATACGAAGGTGTATGTATGATCAAAAGTAGGCAAAGGAAAAAATCATCTTCGATCCAAAATAGCCCCCGAACCCATTGTTGTATAGAATACACAGCCTAAACAGTTGGAGCTACTTAAACCAAATTTGGTATGAAGGTGCAACATCACTAGTAGGTAAGGAAAATATTGTCAATAGTCTGCAAAGACGCCATTTTGAATCCAAAATCGCGAACCCTAAAAATTCAATTTCCGCACTTTTTGAGCTTGAAATACCAAATTTGGTACGAAGGTACATGATCACTAGTAGGTTAAGAATTTTTTTTTAAATGTTGAAAAAGTTGCCATCTTGAATCCAAAATGGCCGCCGAACCCATTGCTGTATATAATACACAGCCTAAACGCCTGAAGCTAGAGACATCAAATTTGGTATGAAGGTACAACGTCACCAGTAGGTTACCAAAATATTACACAATGCACACAAAGACGCCATCTTGGATTCAAAATGGGGGACCTAATATTCGTTTTCCAGACCCTTTGAGCTGGATATACGAAATTTGGCATAAAGGTGCATTGTGACGTGTAGTTTAGGAAATACTACAAAAGTGTGGTAAATTCGCCATCTTGGATTCAAAATGGCCGCTCAAGAACCCAATTTCCACATCGTTTGAGCTACATGAAATTTTACATGAAGGAGTACCAGCATAAGTAGGTTATGACAATATAAGAAAACGTTAAAAAGGTCGTCAACTTGGATCCTAAATGACCGCCCGAAGACAAAGTTTCCAAACCATTGAAGTAGAGAAATAAAATTTTGTATGAAGGTGTATGACCAAGAGTAAGCTACAACAAATGGGGCAAACCTCCCCGTTGGGTCGCTGTCCCCCTGCGGGACGATGTAAATGGACACCATGGCGGTGCATTTCGCAGCATTGATACGATAAAGGGGGCGCATCCCCCCAAAACCAAAAGTTGGGAATGCAGCTCTCATGGGGCTCTGTAGGTAGCGCCCCAGCAAAGCAAAGAGAGTCCATATACTATATAGCCCCATCGTCACTGACTGACACACACTCACTGACTCACTCACTGATCATCAGTATTCCCAGGCCAAACTACTGGAACTAGGAACACCAAATTTAGTATGAAGGTGTATGACCACGAGTAGGTAAAGGAAAAGATCCGACATTTTGAAAAAGTCGCAGTCTTGGATCTGAAATTGCCGCCAAACTCAATGTTGTATATATTACACAGCCTAAGCTGCTGGGTCTACAGAAATTAAATTTGATATGAAGCTACAATATCACTAACAGGTTATAAAATTATTACCAAATGTCTCCAAAATCGCCATATTGAATCTAAAATGTCGGATCAAAAATCAGCTTTCCACATCGTCTGAGAAAGAGAATTGAAATTAGGTATGAAGGTACATAATCACTAGTAGGTTAAGGAAATATTACGAAATGTTGAAAAACTCGCCATCTTGGATCCAAAATGGCCGCCAAATCTTTTGTTGTATAAAATGCACAGCATAAACAGCTGGGGGTACTGAAATGAAATTTGGTACAAATGTACATTATCACTAGCAGGTTACGAAAATGTTACACAATGTATCCAAAGACGCCATCTTGGATTCAAAGTAGCGGACCCAAAAATCCATTTTCCACACCGTTTGAGCTTAAGATACGAAATTTAGCATAAAGGTGTATTATCACGAGTCGTTTAGGAAAATATAACATTATTTGAAAAAAGTCACCATCTTGGATACAAAATGGCCGGCCAATAAACCATTTCCCACATCGTTCGAACTAGAGAAACGTAATTATGTATGAAGGAGTATGACCAAGAGTAGGTTACAATAAATGGGTTAAACCTTCCCTATAAGGTCGCAGCCCCTCGTGAGGGTGCAGATCGAAACCATAGGGATGCAGTTCGCTAGAGAGAGTCTGATTACGATAAAGTGGGGCCCAGCACCCCCCCAAAAAAGCAAGTTGGGAGCGCAGCAAAGCGAATCCGTATACTACATAGCTCTATGGTCACTGATCCACCCACTGACACACTCACTGGACTCACTCATCACTATTCCGAGGCCAAACTACTGGAGTTAGAAACACCAAATTTGGTATGGAGGTGTAGAACCATCAGTTTGTAAAGAAAATTCCGACATTTTGAAATAGTCGCCATCTTGGATCCAAAATGGCCACCAAACACATTGTTTTATAGAATTCAAAGCGTAAACTCCTAGGGCTATTGAAATGAAATATGGTATGAACGTACAACATCACAAGTAGTTTACGAAAATATTAAAAATATGCTGAAACAGTCGCCATCTTGGATCCAAAATCGCAGACCTAAAATCATTTTCCACACTGTTTGAGCTTGAGTTACGAATTTGACATAAAGGTGTATTATGACGAGTAGTTTAAGGAAACTATTACAATATTTTGGAAAAGTCGCCATCTTTAATTCAAAATGGTCGCCTGAAAATCTAATTTCCAAACTATTGAAGCTAGAGAAGCGAAATTTTGTATGAAGGAGGAGGTTACAGAAAATGGGACAAACATCCTTTTGGAGGCGCAGCCCCCTAACCCCATGTGGGAGGGTGCAGATAGACACCATAGCGGTGCAGTCCTGTAGAGATATTTTGGTCAAGATAAAGGGGCGCAGCCTCCCAAAAGTACTGAAGTTGGGGGGCGGAGCCCTTGACGCGGTCTGGTAGCAGCGCCACCAACAAAGCAAAGTGAGTCTTATATCTAAAATTAAAAGTAACGCTGTGTGTGGACTAATAATGTCAAAGCGGGTAGACCGATTTAAACGACTTTTTATCATAAGTAGCTGTTGTATCGATCTAGGTTCTTATATGGGTAAGACGTTCCTAGCACCCCTAGGGGTGGGGGGTGTAAGCAGTGTGAAATGTAAAAATAGTCGAAAACTACCAATATTATTGTCGAATACACAGTTTTAGTGGTCGCTGAGATGAACAGTGACACTTTCGATGCCGTTGAAGTCCAAGTCCAGCCCCATCCTAGCGAACCAAGAGGTGGGGGCGGAAAGGAGTTAACATGTAAAAAATAATCGAAATTGGTCATTCGTTCTTTTGGCATGCGTCTTTTTTGTTGTCGTTCTTTTTACCATTCGCTCTTTCGGTAGTCGCTATTTTTGCCATTCGCTCTTTAGGTGGTTGCTCTGTTTGTAGTAGCTTTTCTGAAGTCACTATTTTGTCGTTCGCTCTTTTTATATTGGATCTTGTCGTGATACCTGGAAACGGAGACAGCCACAGTGTATTGAATAATGTTTTTGCAAGTTTTGTGCTCATACATCTAACGCAATGGGATCAATTTAGAAAATACGTTTTGCAGAAAAAAGTTATGAATACTAATAACTCGGAGTTTTGGGACGGAAATACCCACTGCATTCTTTAATTGTGCCCAATAATGTTTATGTTAATTTTGGTGTAGATAAGTCTACGAGAATGAAACAATTTGAAAATGTATTACTTTTAAAAATCGGTTTGAAAGAAAGACCTATACTGTACCAATCAAGATGATTCCGGCGACTCTGAACTAATTTACCCAGAACATTTTCAACGTCATCTTATTAACCACTTCTCTATGCCATTTAATCGCTACAAACGTACTAGGCAATCACAAATTACGTAAGTATTCTACCTCTCAGGATAAATCTGGGGATATGTGCTGAAAAGGAAAAGATTAGTACTACGAACTACAACCCAAAATATGTGTGATGTGGTGTACCCTCCTAAGTTAAAGGAGAAATGTATGTAAGATTATGAACTACAAAGAAATAAGATAAAGGCAATCAAAAGACAGAATAAGCCTTTTTTGGAGCTTCTAATCCTTCGATAGACGACCCCAAGATGAAGTGATTTTACATGTACACTAGCTCCTTATATAACGTGACTATGTGACTGATAAGGTACATTTCACAACTTAAATTAGTTACAATAGTTGTCTTTTACCGGAAATAGTAATTATTCTTTTTACAATATTATTAACATTGTTCAGTATACTTTCTTAATTTACGGTATTTTAATATATTTTATTAGTCCTTCAGTTATTTGAAAAGAGTAACTCAAGTAACGCAATAATTTATTAATGTGCGATGAAAATTGTCCTTGCATACACGCACATAATATATGTGATTTTCTATATAGTTAAAAATAATTATTTAGTTCAAGGTCCTTGAATCTACTTTTGAAAAATGCAAAACATTCCGCATAGTAAACTGTAGAATGCAATTAAAATCAAGACAAATTTTTATATCAAAGAGCAAAAATTAACTTGATATGAACGAAATCTCAGGTAAACATATGAAGAAAAAAATAGAAATGCTGGCCCACTCGGAAGGATGTTGGTGACGTCAGAACCTTGTGCTTCCTGAGATTTATTTGTTGGATTTGGATGAACTGCACGAGATCATAAAGTTCCGTTTAGTTAACTACACTATCAAGGGACCTAAAATTAGAAACAGAAATGTAATTTAAGTTTAAATGGGACATTGCATATGTTCGTGAAATTATACAAAACAAAGCTGTTGTTTTTATTAAATTTCGTTAAAATTGAAACCTACAATACCACTTCCGAATAAGAGGTTCTATTCTGAAAGGAAAATTTTGAAGGAAAGCGAAATGACTACTGTACTTTGCTTAATTTAATAATTACAAACATATTATAATTTAAAATTACAATGTTTCGCTTTCGTATTTCTTTTCTAACTTTAAAGTTACTTTCCTAGTAGAACCTCTATTGTAGACAAGATTTAATGTAATAAATATTTAGGTGACTATAACAATTCCTAGTAATTGAAATCATCTGGTGAATATATTGTAAACATGAGATTTCCTTAACTAAAAGAAATAGAAACAGATAGAAAATGCTTTCTTTTTTATATCCTTCCAATATTGGACCAACACATATCTACTTTATTTCCGCGGAAAGTGTAGAGAGCCTATGGCAACTGTGGCGGCAGGCGAGAATAGCGGTTTGTGTGCTCGCCTACGATTTCAATTGCTGTAGGAACTTCGAAACGAAGAAAGAGAAAAACGTAATTCAATTTATTTCTTTTTTTTCCTTCAGCAAGAACAGTTTCTCTAGAGGATTCCTTTTCGTTCTCAGTCTACGTACTTCTACTACAACAACAACAAAGAAAACTTCACAAAAAGAAAGGGGAAAACCAAAGTATATGGAGAAACTGTTGTGAATGGCTCCAACAAAAGGAATCTGTAATTTAAACCCTAGACTTGTATGGCTTACTTGTACTTGTCACGGGATTCACGTAATATTCCTTCTGCACCCTAGAAGTTCCCTTTACTGCTATAGCTTTCACTTTTCTTTTCATCTTCTCAACCATCCATTCGTCCTCCGTTCATGTCCGTCATTCGGTTTCCACTTTATCATATTACTTTGTTTACTTTATGTTTACATTGTAAACGTGCTACCAATGAGCTCTTTGAAAGCGTGCAATGGAAAACTCAGCACTTTTTTTTATTGGAAAGACTGTATGCAAAGAAACTCCGAAAACTGTCTTACAGTTTGTTTCAATCACATTCTTCATGAACTAAGAATCCTGGACACTATGGTAGTTGCAACTGACACAGATGGAAGAAGAAATCCGAATACTCGATATTCAGATTTAGAACAAAGACTGCGAAGAATAAGAACAATATACATCATCAGACAATTGAAATCGAACAGCCAGGACGAACGGAAATTTAAATTCAAAGATAAATATGCGAAACATAGTAGGCAGACAAATACGTGATTACAAAGCACACTTCCTATGAGTAGAAATGAACACAAGTAACTGTGTACCTACCCGGCCCTACGTCAAATATACAAGCCGTTAGTAATAGTAGGGTCAAATCATAGCTGTGTATTTTAATATAGGACGTGAAATGTTCAATTTTTTTAAAAAAAACAACTGAATAATGTACATTATTCACGGATTGCAACACTGTGTTTCTTGCTTTACATATGCTGTTTATAATTACTAGAAATACCAAATGTCCAATAAACCGCCGTACTGTCACTTGAAAAATGAAACTTTAAACCAGCACTGTCTACCAAATAACGTCACACTCTAACTTCTAACATCTACCCTATTTATTTGACACACGTAAACTCCGAAAACCTTTTTGCCTTAATGCATATCTATAGTTTATCAAAAATATTCATTATACTTACTAACGTAACAAGCTGATTCTGGACTCAAAGCTTGTATCTGGAAAATAAAGTAAATCTTCAGCCATGTGAACAAGTACTTTCCATTTTGCTTCGGTGTGAGTAACGGCATTTCAAAATTTGTCCTCGTCATTTGTAACCACCGTCCATAACCATGTGATTTTGAGGTTCACTCTATTGTTTTCCTCACGCGAAAAAGACTAGGAGTAGAATTTCTTTGGCTCAATTTACTGCGAAATGATGTACGTTCAAATTTATGTTAAAAGCATTATTTGCTATCCAAAAAGTTTACTTCTCCCAAAGAATAACATTGTGTCCGTTGTTTGTCACTGCAACTTGATCCATTTACCATCAGTCAATATAAATATAAAATATCTCTCAAAGCATTCTGGGTTACCATGGCTTTGGAAACGCCGTTATAGAAATTATATCTGGTGTAAGTTTAGAATGCATTTTTACTGTGTATTTGTAAAGTGACTAAATTCCCTCTTTTGGTGCAATAAATAAGCAGGAGACTTCAAGGTGTTTCGCCGTTTTCTTCCTTTAGGTAATACATAGAAAAGATGGGTTCCCTTAAATAGGGAAATGGCGCGAAAAAGCAAGCAATTGGAAGAAATTTAGAAAAATTTCAATATATTTGAACCTGTTCGTGTAGTATGAAGGAGATCCATTACCTATAATGCTTGAGAAATTATAACATCACGTGGAACCAAAGTTAGCGCATCGGTACAAAAATATATTAAATTTTTAAATAAATTCGTTCATTTTTAACATTATTTGAACTAACACAAAAAAATGGTATGTTATTACATAGTATTTTGTACCTCTGTTTTTATTACTCGCTTTTCAAATTTTATACTCATTTACTCTTTTCCGGTATTTGATACCGGAGTGCCAAGTAAACAAAAATGATCTCGACACCTGTTTCCCTTCGCTTTTATTCAAGGTTCCAAATATGTTCCAGACAAATCAAATCAAATTAGATTTATTGCGTTCTTAAGACAGTACAAGATGTGCATTAAACACAATGATATAGAACTTGTCATGTGTTACATTATATAAGAATACAAAATTATTGACAGTGCCAATACAAAAGATAGGTGTACATAATTTACTAAAGTGATAAACATGATGATACGTAGATACATACATCAGTAATAGTTGTAAGTAATATACCTATTGCATTGTAAAGAGATACTATACTTCGTCTCAGAATATAATATGAAAATACAAATCATCTTAGAACTAACAAAATTAATATAGGTGATATAGTAATGATTATATCAATTCCTTCTTATACCCAGTGATTTCAGATCAGAAGATAAAAATTCTTTAGTTGAATATAATGCCTTTTTGACTAATATGTTGTAAATATCTTTTTTGATTTTTTTTGTTTCAGTAAAATGTCTCACATGGGTCGGGAGATGATGGATTGTAATTCGACTGCATACTTTTGTTCTGATAAGTATAAGTAGAACCAATATTAGCGATACCTCTAATTCCATTACAGACTAGTTTACTTAAGAGCATTGTGTGCTCTACGCATTCAAAGGCTTTTGTCAAGTCATAGAAGACGGTTATCGTTTAAGTGCCATTATCGATATTGCATGTAACTTGATCTAAGATTTCAGGTACGGTCGTTTCTGTGGACCTTTTGTTATGAAACCGTGCGGGGAACTTGAGATGATATCATTACGTTTTAAGTATTTAAAAAATCTGTTGAACATGCTTTTATCAATTAATTTCTAGAATTTTGAGAACAGGAAAATATGTATATAGTTCTTGACGTCCGTTTTCGATCCATTTTTATAAAACGATTTTATCATAAAATGTTTAGTACGCTCGTAGTTTTCGGGATCAAATGATTCATTGATTATCTCGGCTAGTAACTAAGCAATGAAATTTATACATATTAAAATATGAACTATCCAACGCATCAGGTCCTGCTTAAATTTTGTCCCATGGAAATATTTATGTTCTATACAGAGAAGGCGCTATTATTTAAAGAACTGCAACGAAATTGTTTCTGTTACAAGGAAGATAAATTGGACCTAACAGATTCAAATTTCTGCCTGACCTATTCAGTTCAATTAGGACCTATTGAACGAGCTCACTCCCGAGGATCCGCGGGAATTCATTGACCTTTTTATGAAACCGCCACTGCTCGTCACATTCGCTCGATGGGTTTAATGCAAAACTTGGATTATGGATACTATTATGCTTTGAACGAGAGACCAACTTGAGGAATGGCTTGACACCAGACTACACTCTACATATTGATTTCTGTACATCGTCAACGACGATGTAAAATTGTGTTCTTACGTCAACATGAAGCAGAGGACAGCATGGTTGAACCTATCTAACAAGGCAGAGCTGCATTCAAATAAGACAACGATCTACATCTGGTGGAACGAAGAAGGTGTAATGGACTACGAACTGCTTGAAAACGGCAATCAATACAGGGGTTTACGTTCAACAAATGCAATTAATCAACATGTAATATAAGTGAAACGACTCGAGTGGCGAAACGGCGGGCTTCTACAACACGAGAATGGTCATCCACATGTAGATAAAATTATTCAAGAGCTCGGTATAGACGTTCTACCTCACCAACTGTATACTCCTGATCAAGAATCGTTAAATGATTGCCCTATCCGATAGCTGCCAGATGTTTCATTTAAGAACGACGCGGAGCTGGAAACGTGGTTCGATGAATTGTTTGAGTTAATATCCGGCGAATTCAACTGTTGAAATATTGACAAGCTAGTGCAACATTTGTAAGAACTCTTGAATAATGAAAAATATATTATAGACCGGTTTGGTATAATTTCTTTGGAAAATACAGAGTAAAAATAAGTGGAAGAAACAAACTTACGTGACTATCCAATTAAATACATCAAAATAGTTAACATTGCAGTTGAGGTGAGGCCAGAATAGTATCTTGAATACTGTTACTACTGTCTTGTGTTTATTACAGGATATGGATTATTATGAATTGTTAATGAAGAATATGGTTTGCGTGTCTACATGAG
Organism: Lepisma saccharinum; assembly: GCA_022664845.1. Lineage (NCBI taxonomy): Eukaryota > Metazoa > Arthropoda > Insecta > Zygentoma > Lepismatidae > Lepisma > Lepisma saccharinum. The sequence goes on along the minus strand of JAGDQP010006420.1, from coordinate 47,015 downwards.
AAATTGAAAAAGATATTATGAATGTTCATGATTTAAGTGTACCGTAACTACATAGAAAGATCATGTTTAAACTAAAACTAATGTATTTTTTCATAGATCAGAGGACACCCCGAAAGTAGAACTTAAGGTTTATGAAAGATATATTGCGATCGCAGTGCAATCGTTTATAATAAATGAAAGAATGGTGTTTATGGAAATATTGTGCATTTTTATCAGTTCTACTAGCATCTAATTTAAGTATTAAGAAATACTTCATTACTATTGTCGGATAGACTTTAGATATTCTTCCGGGGATTACCGTTACCATCTATGACAGATCAATGGGGCATTACTGTCAGCTACTGTTTTAAAGATTAGTCTTTTATTGAAATGAGAGTACTACTATTCATCTACTTATACGACAACGGCGATTTAGACTACATAACATTGGCGCTGTTTCTTATTAACTTTAGAGATGTTACGACACACGCAATTGGAAAGACTTGTCCCAAATACCATGAATTAAGAACTTTAATATTCAGAACTTAGAACAAAGGTGCAACATTGCTGATCTGTTATTTCTTCAAAAAAAAATTCAAAATAAGTTAGATTGTATGGATTTAGTTTCAACATTACAGTTTCGTGTCCCATCACCTAAAACTCGCGTTAATAATAC
>JAGDQP010006420.1:27139-41356 GCA_022664845.1 Lepisma saccharinum | reverse complement strand
GAGACTATCTAACATCATAAACAAGTTCACTAAAGAAATTCTTTAGGTTGGAGTCTATAATTCAATTTAGCTGGTAATTATTAATATTCATACTTATATTGGGTTCGTTTACTACTTTACTACTATGCCGAGTGTATCATTTACTATTTCTGAATTGATCAGTATCATTTACTTCAACGCAAGCATGACTTATATCAATAAATGAATAATCTGAAAACATATTTCATTAAACTAAATTAAACTGAAATAACGTATGCAATAACTAAAGTATTTAAAAGATTTATCCCCAAATTGCAGTAGAATGCTAATTCTTAACAAAGTGACAATATATTTCATTTCGTTGACATTGTTAACTGCTGAAGCTCACATAAAAATACTTAAATCCAGCCATAGAGAACCATTCCATATATTCTAAACTATTAGCGTCGAATATCCTTCCATAATTTGTCGTACTAATGTATGCAGTTATGGTCCTCAAGATACAAGTAACATTAATTTTCATTTAGAACAACTATCAAGCCCCTTTAAATAAATTTAACATCTCTATAATTCTGATTGGCTAGAAATAATTATATCCTAAACAATGCTACATTACACTAGCTTAACGTTTTCTATAAACTCGCAATGATCATGCAAGCCAATTTATTATGTCTTATTTCTGTTGTGAGAGCAGAGCAGCAGAAAGCCACTGCTTTAAGCGCGATTTATCAAGTGACGAATTAAACAGACAACTGAAACAATCTTCATTCCTCAGATTGGTTGAAAAAGAAAATATAAGATAGACCATCCGAGAGAACCATTTGCTGTACACTAGTATAACTCCGTCATACACTAGATATGAATTATTTCCTTATATTTGGAATAACGTTATCTTATGGTTTGGTCAATTTTCATAGACAATTAGTAAAGTATTGGTCACAACTAAATGCAGGATAAGATGCAATAGAACTGCTTGTACTACAAAGAGAAGTGCACAATTTGAACTAAAATCCATACACATGTAGGAAACAAATGTATTCAGACAGGTACGAGTGATAAAGCCAGCACTAAAGTGTACTAACGCCATATTCAGAATTTCTTTAACATTTAATAAAATTACATTTACACACAAGAATACTAAAATCTAGAAACCCGATTAAAAATAGTAGAGTATATGCTGTTTAAATAAATACGCAATTACTTTGTATGAATTATAAATTAGAGGTTGAAGGGAAACATTACCAACGAAATGTAAAAGAAACATTTCAAAGAATGTTATTTTGTTCTTACCCATTACATATGCTATGTTTTTCATTGGAAATCATGAGCAACGAGGTCACACTATTTTACTTTATCCATTTTTGTTAAGCCAACACTAGTTTTACGCAGTTATGACTGACAAATTCTAATCTATACTCGATTTTGTTGTGCACTTCCTGATTACCCTAAATAGCCCGGTGCTCCATTTACTCGGAATCTACTGTTCTTCATTGATTGTAATTACCGTCTATACAATTAAACGCACATTATTACAATGCTGTTGTTCAGTGACGATAAATGCTTGTTTTCTACATTTTCAATTGTGTACTGCTGACTTGTATGATGTCACATTTCAAAGTAACAAAAACATCATAACGTGACATTATTACTCCTTTGAAACCCTTACATATTTAACAATATATTACGTGGATTTCCTTTGACACTCTGATATTCAGTCCGTGCATAACATAATTACAGGAAAAGGTACTCGATAAGCAGGTATCTACTCAGATTTGACAATACTGGGTCACAATCGAAACAATTTTCTTGGACAACTCTACTTCTGGACAACATAACAAATTAGCATCACGTTTGATCACTTTGGATATGTTTCTTGTTTTCCAAAGCCTTCACTCAAGGCAATAACTCTGTCATCCCTTGGGTTTCTCATAATCTATACTTTTTACAAGGATTTAGAGGCATAACCCCGTATAGCGTTATCACCTCAAGTGGCCTTTATAATTACGATAAAAATGCATATGAATATTAAGATTAAAAAGAAGTTCCATAAACTGTAAATTAATGTGAATTACAGCATGAAAAATTTTAGTTGTACAGTCTTCATATTTTTGTTTTCAATAGCAAACAAAATTTCAGCCCACAATGTTAGTTTACGTTTACTTCTAACAAGCCACTGCAAACTGTCAGTATTAATTGTCAAATTGTCAAGGTACAGGGTGATTTAAAAAAAACGGAAAATTTTGAAAATTAAATAATTTCATGAAAAAAATATTTATCGCATTTAATAGTAAAAATAATGACATTTGAGAATACATACAGTATAATTTATTTTTTGAAGATGATCTCTTGCAAGTGAGCTCCTCCTCTATGCAAATATTTGTTAACAAACAAAATTTTAGATATAGGGCACAAGAGCTACACCAGCGTCCATTGTACAGCAACAAAATTACTGTGTGGTGTGCTATGTCATCATACGGTGTGATGGACCCTTATTTTTTGAGGACGAGAATGGCCATGCGATTACAGTCACATCGAATCGTTACGTCGCCATGCTTGAAACCTTTGTTGCGCAACAACTACAGAGATTTCCACACATTATTGACACAGCCTGGTTTCAACAAGATAGATCAACGTCCCACACAGCACGAATATCGATGGCTGCTGTACGCCAATTGTTTGGTGAACGTGTAATTTCGAAAAATGGTGACATTCAATGGCCTCCCAGATCCCCTGTTTTGTCAGCTTGTGATTTCTTTTTGTGTGGTCATCTTAAAAGCAAAGCGTTCCTTAGTCGACCTGCTACAATGGAAGGCTTGAAAGCCAAAATTCGAAATTCCAGTTGAGATGTTACGTCAAACCATGAACAATGTAACGAAGAGACTGCAGGAATGTTTGCGTAGAGGAGGAGCTCACCTTCAAGGGGTCATCTTCAAAAAATAAATTATACTGTATGTATTCTCAAATGGTATTATTGTTACTATTAAATGCGATAAATAATGTATTTAATTTTCTTTTCATGAAATTATTGAATTTTCAAAACTTCCCGTTTTTTGAATCAGTCTGTACATCACTGTCATTCAAAGCTTGAAACGCAAACGTCCATAAGAAATAAGCAAAAGTTCGCAGCTTGTGGCAGTCACTGAATTCATGACGTCAAGAATATATAAGTTCTATGTAAATAACTCAGTTAGTAACGTGATAGTTTATGTTAAAATTCCTAAAGACAACTTTGAAATTCATATTAAATTAGGCAGACATTCAATAATTGTTTGGGCATAACTAGAGTTCGAAACCGACATACTTCTTTAGCGTTGCATGTTTAACATTACTTACACATAGAATATTTAGAAACTATATTACTAGATACCCTTACAAACACATGTTGGCGTGTATTGTATCTACGAATTTGAAGTGAAAAGTAATCAATTGTTAAACATTATTCCCAAACCAAATGTTGCACCATTCGTTTGGAATATTTTAAAATAATTTTTAAAGTATACTGTCACAGAAATTTAACTTGTGAAACCATAAAGAAAATTAAACCCTCTACAACTGTGTTACATCAATGTTCCGAAATTCTAGACGTGGCGAATTGAAAACAACTATGTTATTTTTTCTCTACTGTTCTTTTAACCCATCTAGGGAAGGCAGGATACGGAGATTCAGATTTAGAATCTAATTTTGAATCCAGACTAATTCCCTAGATCCATCATCGTGCACCAATTGTCTAGATCCCATCATTAGGATTTCTTATATTGATCTGAATGGGTCAGAATAAGTGCATTATGAAGATAACGATATAAGATGTGATCTGATTATTTTATATTTCCAGATTCTTCAAAGTGTCAGTTAACTTCCACAGATCGAATATTTAATTATAAACTTCAGTTCAAAAGTACTATACCTTCTACAGTCAACCTAATATTTTAACAACAATTATCTATTTGAAGTAGGAAGTATATTATCCATTCCCTCGTTCGTTAGATGGAGGAAATACTAACCGTCTCTCCACAAGCTGCAAGCCTCAAAGATACTCAATTCATTCACATGATACCCGATAGCAAAGATGGTTCTCTCCGTCTTTCGCTCGCTCTGTCTTAACGTCTCTCGAAGAAAGTCTCCTGAGACATATGTCTAAGTTGTTGGCCTTCGATCGACCATCAGTACGAGAGGAACAGAAACTCTTTGATGGTATCTCTTCATTTCTCTGAAACATCGTAAGTATTTTATATCTCTTCCTTTTTCTTTCTCTCTTCTATTTCTTTTCTTGCCTCTAGACATCACACTTTTTTCTTTATTTCCTGTTCCTGACGTTCCGTTTTTCAGTTTTTACTGTTTTGCCTCTTTCCTCCCGTAAAGCTACCAACGTGAAGTTGATTGCGTATGGATATGTGGTTCTGTTTTTATGACAGATATTTCCTTTCTTATGTTGTATTTCTTCTTTGAAAAATATGTGTATATTTTACACCACATATTGCACAGGCAATAACAACCTTGTTACTGAGAACTGGTGCACACTTGCCAATTTTTATTTCGTTGTAACACATTGTTGATTGGTCATTTTGTGTTACCACATCAATTTCAGCGGAGTAACCATTAGAGATCGTACATTTAGAAGAATAAAGACAATGTGAGGACGGAGAAGTGTATTGGAGAAATCTGGAGGAGGAGTTCTATTTTCTACCAACAAATTAGGCACGCCAGAATTGTCAAAGTATAGTTTGAAATTCAAGTCACGTGTAAAGAAGTGATGTATAATTTGCCGTGGCTGTCGGTGGGATTTCAATGACTACCCTTATCATGAAACGGAATATTTGACTTACATTCTTACAGATATAAATAACACTATCCGTTTAGTGGGATAAAATTGGTGAAATGCGTACATATTAAAGTAAGTTTGAACCTTATTCTAGTGTGCAAAAAATTCGGCACTTAGTCAGATAATTGCATTATGAAACTCCAACATGCATTCCTGGAAATGTATTTTAACATAATTAAGTATTGTTGTGGTGCAGGATCTAGCGGAACGGATCGTAACACAGAATCCCAAAGATATTCACAGGAATTGTATTGCCTGATGGGGTGGCGAGTGACTTTGTGAAGGTGGGTTGTCATGCTTATTTTAGGTAGATGGTCATCAATAAATTCCGATCATCACGAAATAAGAAAACGTAACCGGACAGGTTAGTAACAATTTCGATACCACCAGGGTATCCACCAGGGTACTAACATCTACTATCTCAACACGTTCCGCATCATTATGGTCTCGATACTGGCAAGAATGTTGCTTTTGCTGCCATCGTTTCTATAAATTTGTTAAGATCCCTTCTTATCCGAACCACCTCCCCTGTTTCAAATACTGAAGAGTACAGAGAACAATCCAGTAGTTTAATACACGTAAATATCAAAGTTGACTGTAAATTGTGTCTTTATAAGAACAAAATAGCCGTTTGCAAGTTGTGATAGAGCGAGACTGAGTAGCATTAGTCCGTTTAAGTAAGGAATTGCCAAGCAATAATTTCTGCGAATAATATGAAAGCTAGCAACCATGGGAGGATTTAGGAGAGAGATCCTGGGGGCGATTACTTTAAGAGTCGAAGCTATTCCGGGGGTCATTTAAATCCATTCTGAAATGACTGGGGGTCACTGCTCCCCATAAATCCATCCATGTTAACTACGATGTTCAAAACATCGACCTTTAATGTCGGTAGTATATTACTACTAATACTAATACTCAATAAATATAGGGATGTTACTAATAATTATTCCTTGTGGACTATTAATTCCTTGTTTAATACTTTTGATTCGTTTGGACTCAAGTACTTCAATATAAAATTATTATATTCGATAATATTAGACTTTCAACTCAAATACTATTCATTACAATGGTTGTTTAATATAGATACAGCATATTAATAAACGACGTTTGAAAAGTAACATATTTCATTATTCATTACTTTGAACTCCGGACTTTAAATTACTTCGATCTTTCTCCCGCTATATTTCGAAGTAATCCTGGCTTATAAAGCAACATTGTATTCTCGATAGACTTCCTTGTCATTCTCCTAATCCCGGTGTGTCAATTCTGATTTAAAGGAAGAAAAGTTTCGAAGTGGGGATTAAATCGCCTAAGAAACAACAAAATTGAGAAGATCGACCATGTGTAATAAATACGTTTTGTGTCCTACATATAAGTAGCCATCTTGATAAATATTTTCACATCCATTAATATTTATTCGATCCAAGAAGTTAACCTTTCTGAAAGTAACTTATTTTCGAATTTCGCCTTTATTTTGATGCCGCTAATTTGGACTAGCAAGTTCTAGCTAAAATATGCAGTCTCCTTCAACACGGCTACTCCAAATTCTTCATGTGGTGCAACCAAGATTTTAGCCTATATTATTGAAGAAAATTACAGAGTTTTCAATGTTTTGGTTAGGTTTATCTTGTCCGAGCACAACAGATGTTGATCGATCCCAGCGCCCGACCATTCTGGCTGAGTTTCTTTTATTTTTATTTCTCAGTCCCAACAAATAAATTCCAGGATGGTACCTTCCGCATAGCCCGTGGACAACACCTTCCCGAATCCTTTCCCCTCACCTATCCCCATCTGAGCCTTAGAAAACCTAATAGCCATAAGTACAATTCAAATTCAACACGTGTTGGCTGTACGATAATTAGTGAAATTTATTAAAATTTTTGGACGTTCAATCTAATTGTAAATATTTAAAATTTATATGTGATCGTTTGTAACATGTGATCAAACTTCCCATTTTTATGAATGGAAAAGTTATTTTAACCTGATCGTTTTTTCAATGTATTTATAAATTGATCATGGATTGTTACTCGTTCGTTATTGAATAAATAAATATGCTCCTTTTAAAACGTAATTGATATTATTGTTTTAACCTTCAAAATTTATGAAAGGGTGAAGGTAGCAGATAAACAATGAAAATTTATTAGTGCTAATTTAGATTTTTTTCCCAATGGTTTGATAATTGATATTAACATCTTTTGTGACTTTTAATATTTACAATTACATTGAATGTCCAACAATTATAATAAATTTAACTGAATATTGTGTCATAGATTAATACTGCAATAGAGCTCATTTTATTTCAGCGTATATATTCCATATAGCATACGTACCATGTGAAAGCAATATACGTGGTTATCATTTATGATTTTAAAATAAGTCCAAGTGTTTCTACCTACAAAGAGCAACTTCTGTTAACTTGTTGTTTTACTCATTCAGAGAGAATGTTTCAATTAATACCAATTTATAATTTTTTGAAGCATAGTGTATTGGACCTCACGATTTTTAAGTTTTCTTTCTGATACGGGCTTCAATTGTCTGTAGGTGGAAGTTACCTCAGTTAGCATTTCAATTGTTTAGGTCAATAAACAAAAATGTGTTTCGTTGCTTCGAAACATATTTTTCGTAAAAATAACTTTATAATTTGAAGTGAATTTTTCTTCGACTGTTTGAGCTTTTGAGTGAAACAGAAAGAATTTACAAACATTAACTTTTCTGCGTAACAAGTAATTGTTTATATGCAAAATCTTGTATATCATCTTGTTGTTTTTCATCAGGTATCCTCTTTGCCCAACTACAGATGGAGAGAAATTTAGGAAGATTACTTCAAAAAACTCAGCAAGGTGATATACAAGAAAAGCTGTGTGAGGTAATTTGTAGATAACAGGAAATGCAAAAGTGAACCCCTAAAGCTTGACGCTTAACGTCGTCCTTTTATAACAAAATACTAGCCAGTCCAAAGAGAAATTTAGTCGATCGTAGGAAAAGCACATTATACAGCAAACATAAAACTGACAAATTGGATTGCTGCTTAGCTTTAAGACTTTCTGTATTATGTACCAATACAAGGAAAGCTGCATGTAAATATCTAACATACATTTTGAGTTATTAAATATTTAAGCTCTAACGATAATTCGTGGACACTCTGTGCATAACAAGATCACTTGGAAAAAGTTTGAACAGTAGGACACATTGAACAATCATGCGAAACGTAACATGGTACGTAATCTGAACAAAATAATGTCAATAGAATAAAACTATTTGAACAAGGCCTAGCCGTAAATAAAAACTAAATGTAAGTAATGTTGCCAGATACATTAGTAATTGAAACCTAAATAGAATTGTAAACAACACAACAATTGTTGGCCTGTTCACCTTCGTGGAGTTGAAGCATTTGTGAAGGAGAAAGCTCACCGTTACTTGCTCGCTGTATTTATAGCTCAGTGAATTCTATTACAAATCTACGGTTCAATTTCATTGATTTCCTACGATTTTTGTTATCCTGTTTCCATTTTAAAAATGCTTCTTTGTCACTTAAACCAAAATTCTTACACACATTAAAAGATATTTGTTTGCTTGCATTCTCATGCGTAATTCATAAAATACAACATCATGTTTGCTTCAGCCAATCAAAAGTATATCTTCATTGCAAACGAAAAGACTGGATTCTCAAAAATTCCCTATATATTTTTTTAGCAAGTTAAGGCGATGTGAGATATAAAAATGTGAACATGATGCATTTTAAATCTCTACGATCTGAAAATTTACTAAAAATCAAGCTTCATGTTTTAGTGGAAATGTCTATTTCTGAATATAATGTCTGCTTTTGAGTACTTTTAGATTATTATTTATTTTGATTTTGTATGATCCATATGCTTCCCTTTTGATAAATAGTTATTTCCTCACGTTGTATTTCATCAGTCTCTTCCGCTTCTTATTTCTTGCAACCAGAGACATCTTGTGTGTGACATAAATTTCAAAGTTTTCCTCACATTTTCTTTCCAACGTTTTCTTTTTTCCCGTCCCGCATCTAGCGAACAAATGGAACTGCACTTTCTGCAGTTCCTCACCCACTTAAAAAGCAATTCGCTCTGACATGAAAAATTTCACAAAGCATTTTCTAGTACCTCATGATCGTTTTGTCTTCCATAATACTTTACCATTAGAAACAGAGATGTCTCTTTCGGAGTCTGCATTTTGACCTTCGTTTAAGCTGCTGTATTCTTAAGAATTTAACATGAAAGTTTCAATCTTTTACCTTTTAAAACAATTGCTCATAATTTAGACGCATTATAAATTATTTATTTTTTAATTTATTTCATTTTAGTTCTAATTATCAAAAATGTTCCTTGGTATTATCTCCTTGTATTTACGTAGTGCTTTGATCTGGGCCGCAGTAATCCTACGTTGTGGCAAAGCACATATCTGACAACGGGACGTGATATAATTTAGGACCCGTTTGAAGCTTGTTATAATCGAAAACAGACAGAAATGGGAGAGAAACGAGATAAAACAGAACCATAAATTTTGAACGTTGACATTATCCATAAGACTTCAATGTACAGGGTGTCCATAAATTATTCACCGGCTAAGTGTTGTTCAGAATAAAACGTCGAATTAAGCGCCATTTCCATAGTGCCAGTATTAATAATATCTACGTTTTTCTGTGCTGTTATCATCAGACATTGAGACAAACAAGTGAAAATCACAACGGCGCCAGAAAGTGTCATGTGCTTGTTGTGGTCGCGAGAGAAAAATATTACATTGATACTATTCAGGGTCGTTATAGAAAAAAATCAAGAAAGACATGTCTATTGAATAACCAGAAAGCATTGGGTAAAACAATTTCTTGAAACTGACAACGAGTTACAGAAAATAGAGCAGGTAAGACAAGTGTTTGAGCAACAAGTTACTGTTTATATTAATCGTCTTCATCTAGTCCGTCAGAGTCTTTACACCACCATGCTAAGACGTGGTAAGTAGAATTACCTTCATGTGCTTGAACTATATGCATTCCCCAATTACAACCAATGCAGTCAAATGCGATTTTCCAATTGCGCGAGGCGATTGAGCGACGCCGCACTGAGCGTTTACCGTGATAGAAAATTTGAATGCTAAATTCCCAGGTTGGTGGATTAGCCGTCATGATAACATATAATCGTCTCCGCTTTCCCCGGATCCTAAACCCCTCGACTTCTTCTCGTAGGATTGCATCAAGGACATTGTCTAACCTATGAAAATTACGGACTTGGATGAATTAAAGTGCTGGGTCGAGGTGGGTAAAACATCAATCACAGCTGAGATGATTCTCAACATTTGAATTTGCAATAAAGTTGAAACTGTGAAAGTTACCCAGGGTACGCATTTAGAGGTTTACTGAAAGTGTGCAAATATTTTATATATCATTATTTTATGTTTTTGTTTGTTATCCACATCTTTCCTCTCAATATTAGTGACTTTCGATTTTTGGATCTTTTCTCGAGAGAGAGAGAGAGAGAAATGAAGAAGATAAATTCACATACAAAATATTTATTAATTCGTGAGAAATTTTCATTATTCAATATTATAACCTTTTTCTATAAAAAATTCTCGTATGTGTTATAATTAAAGTATAAAGAGTATTCATCTTTCGCATTCATATTTGGAAAGTTTTATTTCTATACCAGCAAAAGTGAGCACATCTCATATTTGAGGTGTTTAGAATATAAATGGCTTAAGCACCAAACTTCTATATCGAGAGAAACTGTACGAAATCTATAACTGATTTACCTCTGGGTGACTTATTTGTTGATATAGACATGAATATAAAAACTATGATCTTACAACATTATTGCGCTTTTATCGCGCACTTATTTTGTCGAAGCTTCATTATATCTGTCAGACTTATTCCTCTTCACGCTTTTCCAGCCTGCATACCTTGGACAGTGTCCATCATGCAGGTATTCGACTTTCCGTACCATACAAGTCCTGTCAGCAGTCTTTGTGCCGATGCCGCCGAACCTTCGCTCGAGATACACCGGATGTATCGAAGATGTAATCTTTGCTTGGCCATCCACCACATCATTCAATAGTGAACCTGGTGCAGAGACATGTATACACGCCACATTCATTCTATCCGACCACTTGGGATCCGAGCGTCCCAGTTATTAGGAACTCTGGAAGCAGACTGTCTAACTTTCTGTCATTTGCGCTGTAGGTTTCGCCCTTCGTGGACAGTTGCTCGTTCACGGATTGATATATCTTTATCAATCTTAAGGAAAGCGGAAACTTCTGTGGTTAAATTCCAGCAACGTTTTCATGAGTTGCAAAGTCAGTACCATAATTTAGTCTATGTTTTTACTGATGAATCCAAATTAGCTAAATATATTGGATACCCATCAATTTACTTTTAATCCCAAAGGCAGAATTTTTACAGCAGAGTTATATGTTATTTTAAAGATATTACATTTTAGCTTTATTCACAGTTTGAATCGCATCCTTATTTGTACAGAGTAGATTAATGTCCTGCTGAGTCTTGAGAAAATGTACAGTACTCCACTCTTGCAAGAAGGTCTATTTCAGATACAATTCATCCACTCTGCTGGTGGTGAGGTCGTCTTTTCCTGGATAGCAAACCGTGTTGGTATACATGATAACAAATTGGAAGTAACGCTGCCCGTGAGGCCTCTTTATGAATTAGCATTGGCGTTCATCATATTCCTTTCCACGATATACTGATATATTATCGACAGGTTACGAAGACTGAATAGCAGCTGCGATGGGATGACGTTACTGTCAATAAAATGAAGGAAATAATACTTAACTCCATGAAAAATCTTCTTGTCGAGGTAGTAAGCATGAAGAAATGTTTTTATGTCGTCAACGGATAGGACAGTCGCATGGCTCACAGTTATCTGTTGTGACGTTTGGATCCACTGTAAGGTAGTTACTGCAATGTAGTTTTAAATATTCGTCACGTAATTTTAGAATGTCGCGGATATGGTCATCTCTGACAGCGATATAATATCCCCAATGACATGGCGTCAGTTCTTGGTGATGATCCTCATGCGATGGAGTTTTAAGATATTTGCAACAGACGGGTCACTTAGCGTCCATTTGAGATGATTATGTCTAATAGTTATTATGTTTATCTGGTAATATTTTAATGCAATGTTAAGGCCCGTTTACAGCCTATTTTCGTATTTATTATACTGAAGGCTCTGCACACCTTTGGTTTCTATTTATTTTAATTCTAGTCATTGACGCCAGTTTTAATGTTTTTCCTGAAGATTTTATATATTCAGATTTAGTTGATTTTTAGATTCTTAATAGCTACGTTTAGTCGTGACGTAGATATAGGGTTTCCCTCTATAGGGACGGACGTAAGCCATAGTGCTGGTACCACCCACACAATTAATTTTATCTTATATTTTATCTTACAAGACATATGAACAAGTAATACTTGCTGTAATAGTAGACAACGTAAAACATACTAGGAGATAAATCAGAAAATATGACACCAGAAGCATACGTCAATGCTACTCTAAACACTTCATATGAAGATTGGCGGACGCTCTGTTTAAGCATCTGAGTTTGCACATAAATGTACCTCACTTTATGCGACTTCTGTTTCAGTTGAGCTATTCTCGTTTCAATCTTATACAAACTTGTATAAATATAGGACAGCTTTTCAAACTAGTTTTCATTTTCTGTAAAAGTAGGGCTAGCATGTTCTTAACCTAATCTTTGATAGTTTGTTTAGAACATCCATAGGCTAACACTAGAAGTATTAACTATATGTTTGCTCTTTCCAACGTTCTACTCCGGTTCTTTAACGAACGAATTGTTTATTATCAGCACTGGAACCTCCGTCCAAGAAAGAACTATCAAGATTTTTGGATTTTATTGAAGGCTTTAAGGTATCTGAGGCTCAGGTTGGGATAGAGTAGGGGAAGGTAGACGACAAGGGAACTATTTTATAGACCATCCCGGCATTTTGCCTGGTGCTACTGAGGGAAAAACCTACAAAAACTTGTCAGGATGGTCGACCGCTGGGATCGATACCAGGAGCTCACGAATGTTAAGCCAACGCTCTACCACTGAGCCACGGCGGTTTGGTACAAACTATCAATATAACAAATAAATGTGTCTCTTGTTAAAAAAATATATAATTTTTAAACAAGACGTTTGTCTAACGACAATGAAGCCTTTTTTTTTATTTGTTCTCATAGGACTTTCTCCATTTCTTGGAAAAAGAAAATCGTTCCTTTCTTTTACTTCATATATGAAGTGGCTGTCAAGTTACACTGTTACAAAAGAAATCAATAAGAGCTAGAAGCCACTGAAAGTGTCTGGCAATAGTGACGCCCCGCTGCATCGTAAACACACATGACTTTTATAACACTGTAATAAACGTGTCAACACAATCCTTATAAATTGAGCGGCAGTGCAATTTTTAGCAGTTATATGTGTATTTAACGATACTCAACATACGTTGAAGTACTTTCATGATTTATGTGTGAGCGTTACGTATGTTGTATTCTTGTTCACAAGTTTCTCCATATAATTGCGTTTCGGATAAAGTAGTTCTCGCATGTGGATTTCTTCGGACGAACTAAGTTTTATATTGAATCGTACTTGATACGTAATAGAGTTTTATACCAACATTTACAGTTTCTATTCATAAGCAAATGGCAGTATCTTTATAGCGCATTCATAATGCTTGTTCAAGCTTATATACAGTGATATCAAACCTCTGCCACAATATGGAATTACATATTATAAACATAAGAAACTGGTTAGAAGGTTCCTTTGCGAATAGTCAGAGAAACATTGGATTCGGGTTCACATTGTTGATAAGCTACGGTGATTAATAATTTCTATTGTTTTCATTTTTTGTTGTTGTCATGTTAATACAAAGTTAGTGATATTTTTCTGAGACGAGATTTTGAAGTTAAAAGTTTCCATCCCGCCCGGGAATGGATGTTTGTGGATTTTAACTAGCCGTAGACGGACCGAATCGTGATGGGCTGAAGTCAAAAGTTACTAGACTGCCCATACAAAAATAAAGTTTACCCAAGCTTTTAGAAATCATATTTTATCGGATCATAAAAGTATTAGGAAGTACATGAATTGATATAATTGGTATCATTGCTTCATGGCTGGTCTTCGGTACTGCCTCTAAATTGTAGTGTCGGTTTAATTAAATTACCACTCATATTTCGTGCCTTGCTTGTTCAAAATTACTACCGTTAATAAATAGATTATCATACCTAAACAGGAAGATGTGGAAAGAGTCTTCCTGACAGTGAAATTATGTGTTAGTATAATATTCGCAACAGCGAAGTGTGAAGATAGTGAATGAAACATTGTATGGTTTGATCTAGATACTGGCGGCTATGACTGTGTAATTGTTTAATTAACCAGAAATAATAAAATATAAA
>JAGDQP010006420.1:11489-27129 GCA_022664845.1 Lepisma saccharinum | reverse complement strand
CTATGACTGTGTAATTGTTTAATTAACCAGAAATAATAAAATATAAAAAATACTATTTGCGAATGTAACATTATACTATGTATTTAATGTATGTATTTCTCAATAGAACTATAAATAATATTAGCTCTGAGAATTAAAATCAAGATAAGACAAAGACTTAACTAATCGTAGTCTTATCTATACTTTAGCTCAGCTAGAATTTTGAATTATGTATAAGATTTCTGCTAACGTTCTCTATGACTTTTATAGAAAAATACACTTTAGACCCATATTTACTAAGAAAATTTGACCTGGTTTCAAGTGTATTTCAGGACAGAAGTTCTGAACCTAGGATTCGGGGCATACGTGCATGGGGTCGCGTGGGAAGACAAAATATTTACTTAGGGTCTCATAAGCAAAACTAATGATTTTAAAAGAAAATGTTTTATTTTTGTTGCTGTTTTCATAATAATTAAAAATAGATTTATTTATTATATTCCACATGATATAAAATGTATTATGAAATACAGCAGAACAACGAACAAGTTCGAAATTAAAAAAAGATAAAAAGAATTTTAAAATATTATAAAATGGTTCCCCGTGATTAAGGCTAGTGTGAAAGCTGAATTTGTTGTTATTTAATTGATTTCGCAATGTACGGTTCAATTTTAGTAGCACGCATTTTCATGTTGTTCTCAAACGGTAAGCTGCTACTGTTCTTTGTTTTAATCTTTACTATTGAAGGAATACAGAAGTTACATAAAAACGCAGTTTTGAATGAAATTATGAGCTCTGAAGCTAGAGACATCAGATCGGAAATCCATTCTTCCTCTTCAACCAAACATTTTCCAGTTCCTCACTACCGATTGAGAGCTGAAAGAATTTGTCGCATGATAAGCTGCTCCTACAGAATTTTCGATGAAAGGGTTGAATCTTAGGGTTACCATAGCCATATTTTGTATGGGACAGTCTGTATTTTAAAGTCTGTCTTTCTCTGTTCCGTACTTTGCAAAAAATTAACTAAATGTCCGTACTTTCCATTTAATTAGTTATGGACTGTTAAACTCATATATTCCAGTAGATACAAACATATCACACCATGTATTAAGAACTTTTGCGTTGCATACAAATATAAATTGTTTCTACAGTATAAAAATATGTTCTCATTGATTTTATTGTCACTATCGTGCTAAAACAGTCCTTGTACATGTTCAAAATTTTACTTATTGCAGGTTTTACTATTACCATCTTTTGAAATAACGAGGTGAGAGGACCTTTCTTCATTCAGTCTCAGTCAAATGATGTTTCTAGAACGCTAATAGATGATATCAAGCAATATTTACTCAATACGTGTGCTTTTAACTTAAAAACACAACATAAATACTATGTTGTACATGGAAGCAACTAATGTAAACAATAGGCCAATCAGCTTTGTTATCGACAAGTAATATTCTAAAAAGACCAACTAACCTTAAAGTAAATGACCAGAGGATCCTCCGACCTTGGCAATAAACAAAATACTAATGCAAACACTCACTTATGAAGTGTGTATTTCAAGTTTTCAAAAATTTTTGTTTCCAAGTTATTATTTACAGTCTCCTTCTCTCATTTAAGCTAATTTGTCAGTATTAAGCTCGCAACTATTATGATAACCTTATGAATATCCATCTTCAACTCACATTTTAATCAACTTCTAAATCTTCAGAGATCAAGTTGAACAGCTTGAACTAGTCTTTTTAACGAACAAGTTCCCGGCAAATTGTGGCGATTCTTTAAAACTTGTTTCTTATGAAAGTGTTTTGGGGAAGATATTGAAAGTTAACTAAACAAATTAGATATAAACAACTAACTTTAAATTCCCCGTTGTTGTTACAGTAAAAATAACAGTCCGAAACTCCTAAGGCATGTTTACGATAAAATACCTAGAAGTGTAAGCAATCAAAGTTGTAAACAACGAGTATGTACTTTCTTAAGAAAAAGAGTAAACATATCTGAAATATTGGAATTTTAGGATTTTTTCTTCAAAGTTGTCAGAATTTGTGTACAGCCTGTGAAAAAGACAGAGTTATCTTTCGACATCAATATTTACACACAAATATCTACCATATATAAAACAACGACTTCTTTATGTTACCTAGTTGCTAAGATATGACTTGTCAGAAGTTGTAGAACGTACTACGTTCTATACGATCAAGAATTAACTTTACTTTTTGCAGAGCTTGCCTGTATGACTGACAGTAACAGGTGATAAAATGTTGAGCTTTAAACATATTATCATGTTGTCACGTACAGTAATAAATCTATCTTACAGTGAGACATATTATCATATTTTTTTAGAATATCATATCCTATAGAAAATTATAATCCTAGTAGTTGCTTTCAGACACCTAATCAATCGTGACGTATCGCTCATATCGTAGAGTCAAGTGATCTCTTCGCCATATTTTAGTTTGGTTATTACAAATGACTCTGTATTTAGCTTTAAACATCACAACAGTTGTGTATGAAATGTTTAAGTAAATAAAATAAACACACATTAAGATTATTATATACATGCAGTGCAATTTTTAATTATTGAAATAATCGTGAATGTTAAATGATAAAACTATTAAACACTGTGAAGCATATAGAAGTTAAGGGGTTGATGTGTGTTACTTAACATAAATATGGAACATAACATAAACCGTTAATATAAAGAGTATTGATTAAGGTTGTGAAAAAACATTTTCTCCAAATTTTATTCAATGGACACAGGAAATTCCGAGAACAATTACGTAGTTGAGCTTCATGCACGAGCGGTGTATATAAATACAATTTTACTCACGCTAAAACTAATAGGGTCTAAGCAGATGTAAGTTATGACTTAAAAATGTGTTGTGGCTTTGTACAACAATAATCTTATTTGCATCGACAAAAGATGACAAAAAGGGGATGATTTACTGCACAGTCTTAAATGTGGTTACTGTGGAATGTATTGTAGCGCTTGCAGGAACTTGCCTAGAGGTTGTGGTTTGAGCACGAACACTTTGTCGCAATTTGTTGTTAATTATCGCTACAGACAATTTGGTTGTTTCTGCTACTTCTTTTGTTTCCTTCTTTTGCCAATAGGATGAAACTAAAACGATGAGGAAACAGCGGCAGAGGCTATTGAATGGCCAACTTTCCCCCTGAAGCTATTCTCTATAGCGCTTTGGCTTCTGTGGGCCGCATCAGCTGGTGATAAATCCTCCAGAGAAAATTGGTTGGAACGCGTAATGGGGAAGGAAAGAGGAAGGGACAGAAACGGTCTCTAAGGGAGTTTCTTTATGTTCTTCATAATTCACTGTCCTACAACATCCGGGATACGAACTCACAAGTCCTTACATGGGTTGTGTCACTTACACAGCTGGATCCATTTAGCTTGAAATTTCTGAGCTGGCAGAGGCCGTAATGTTTCATTCAAGCCAAGCCGTACTTCTCCTCTACACGCTCTTTACTCCTTCTCATGCATACCATCATATTCCTTCCTCCCATCTTTGTCTCTCCCCTTTCGTACTGAAATATGGTGGTCAGAAGACATACGCGAATTGCATTAAGATACCAGATAATTACATGCCAAGTAAAGAGCAGCTTTCATCGCCTTTTCTCTAACGTTCGCATTTTGATTTGAGAAAGATAAAAGGTCGGTGTAGTATGCAATGGCGCATTAATATAATAAACCTGTCATCCAATAACTGATTCTTTTCATTTTCCTAATGAACAATAAAGTATGGAGGACCTCTAGTCAACTAGTTTGTCTTACAAAATGTTGGCAATAAGAATTGGAACTTGTACATTATTGATTGTGTCAAAATGTAGCCAAAGTCTTTAGTATTTTTTTAAAATTATTTTTTATCTGATTTATACGTTTAATGTAACAAACTTCTGGCAAAGCTAGATCTTTATTAAAATGATAAATCATTTTTTTTCTATATTTTGCATAAGAGTTTTATATGAATTGAATTAAATATACTTTTCATTTGTATATACCATAGGCGATCCTAGAACTTACTAGAATAATACTAAAATAGGAAGCGTTATAACGATAAGATGCCATTAAATTACTAATTAATGCTTTTGCATGAAGTAGCAGCTACGTCGCTTTTAGAATTGGCACACAAATAAAAAGAGAGAATCGTTGTCAAACTTTTCTCTTCAAGAATACTAAGGGTTGTCACGAAATATATCAAACAAAAACGAATCTGTAGATACTTTCATTAAATTCTGATCTGTTGTACTTTAGGAGTAGTAAGCATAAGGTACTTTATTGTACTATGCACATAAATTTAATACTGAGCGTATCGTCGCAACGCCTATTTCTTGAAACGTGTCATTGATTATCATCACTGCGTATTTCTGAACCTCGAGAAATTTCAGTTTAATTTTTGTTTGCTTGTTGTTGTGTAATAAATATGAGTAGGCTTACAATATGAGATGTTGATAATACTCAGAAGTATTAGCAGAGCCATACTCTTCTTTGTGTTACAGTTAGCCTAAATTACCTACGCTAAGGAGTGTTCTTTTTCGTTCGTATGTTCAATCATTAGACGGGAACATTCGGAGAAATAAAAGCAGGCGCTTTAATTCTACAGATGTGTTCAAATTTGACCCACATTTGAAAATTAATAAATTTCTAGTTCATATATAAGAATGGCAAAGAAGCGCTTCGGATGGGCACAACGACTGAAACATTGAACTTCTGATGATTGGGAGAAAGTATGTTTCAGAGGTGAGTCATATTTCACTGTGCATGTTGGATGTTTATGATATGGGCGACGTCGACCTAAATAGCAGTTCCAATTGGAAAGTGTAAAACAAACTGTGAAGAATCCAATCCTAGCTATGGTTTTGGGGTGTAACGTCACTCTTGGGGCCTGGAAGGCTTCATATAATAGAGGAAACAATGCACTTCATCGATAAATAAAGGGTCTTCAAGAGAGATATTACCGCCTGGTTTGGTGACAGTCCTGCATTTTTATGCATAATGTAGCACCACGACACAAGTTCAAGAATGTCAAAAGAGATCAAAGACAAGGATATGAATATACTTGCGTAGCCGGACAGAAGTCCCAACATGAACCTCACTGAAAATCTCTGGAGCTTCATGAAGGAAATGAAGAAGAAGAACATTAAAGCTAAACATCAGAATATCAATAACTTGTGGGTTAACAATGGGGATTTGCAGGAAAAGTATAGTAGACTTGTACGTAGAATTTCACAAAAAGTAGAAGCATTTGATAAAGAATAAAGGGTTTCATACGAAGTAATAATCTGTGTCAGACGTAATTTTCTTTAGAATTTTTATCTTCTTTAATATTTGCCATGTAGAACTGTACACTATGTAGCAATTGTATGTGTGTATCAAACACAAATTGATTATTGATTTCGAAAAGTTAAAATGGCATGCATTAAACAATAAGTATGACATTAAATATATCAACTATGATTAAGTGCAAATGTGTTTCCGATGTAATATTGCATGGCAAATGAAAAGTAAGGAAAATGAATATTGAGTCTAATAATTTGAACAGATTTGTATTATAACTCTAATGATACTGTGTATAGGCTATACTGCTAAGAGCACAAGGTAGAACTACATTTACGGTAAAGAGGTTTAATCCAATAAAAGATGAATAAACATTATTCTCATCTCCCCGTGAATCTAATGACAACGTCTACATTTAATGATATAGGACGTACAGTGAATCAGGTAAATCTTCAAGACGTGATGATCAATAGTTTTGTGAAATAATAATAGTTCGTGTAGGTAAACTTCTATATTACAAAAGGGTTGTGTATTTTCCTGCCGAAGTTAAAGCGAAGAGTATTCTTGCCTTTAGAATACAACTTTTTCCTCGTTTAAATTATAGACAGCACAGGCATTACTAAAAGAGTGGACGAAATAACAAAGGTTTCAACTATGAAGTGCGTGGTTCACCGATTTGTCAGGAAATGTTATATTCATTAACAACTTATTTTCCCTGAAAACTGGAGGAAGATATATTTTAAAAGAAATATTACCAGTAAATTCATTTTAAATGCACACTTATGTATTAATACTTAATGGAACTTTCGATTGTTGCTTTGTTAGTACTCAAAGCTTCATTCATGGTAAAGTTCACCAACTTCTGATTTTAGTCTGAATGTTAACAAAAATAATATTGATTGTCTCATTAATCCGTGTTTTAGAATTATGTGATATGTAACGCAGATTATATTAATTTCCGGCAAAATAGCATTAATTTCAACGAAAAGGATTTAAAATTATTTCTCATATAATCAAGATCCTTTACATGTAATGTTTCATTTTCTTTACATTTGAACAGTAGTCCAGTTTATGGCATACAAATCAGTGTTTTGTAGCATTCACAAATGTGTGAACAAGTGAGCATAAGAAATGAAAGAGTAGAAATGATGTAGGAAGGTTCCACGAAATGAAGCATAGATTTTTTCAGAATTTCCGTAACTAGAGGAATTAAAACAAAACAAACATTAAGCAATATTTTGATGAATATTAGCATCTAACAGGAGTTACATGCCCTAAAAAGAAAATCTAAATTGTTATATCAAATTTTATTGTATATTACAAAAAATTAGAAGAACGTTACTAACCACATACAAACATTTTGTTCACTTACTTCCAACTAACTACCAGGTCCAGGAAAAAGGTCAATTGATTATATTCACTTTCAGAATACCAGATTGATTCAGATTATAAGATAGAAACTAATTTTAGTGACTATAATGAACTTTAATATGGTAAAAGTAATACTGATGAATGAGTCTATATTCCGATATCAGCTACAACGGTTTATTTTAAATGCTTTTAAAACGATACAAACAGTGAATGTATTCGTGATGTAGTTTCTCAGTATACTTATATCCTAACACTAACATTACCATTCGTCTCTAAAATGTTCTAATTGGTTAGATGGAATAAAACTAGTGTAATACCTCGCCTATTAAAGAGTATAACGTAATTTAACAAGTTGTTTTCTGAAAACTCAAACTACTGTAGTGGAAGTAACTTATTTTTATTTTTACTTAAAGCTGTTAGCACGTTGAGGTTTGTTATTTATGGATGTTATAAGATTTTGCATTTGAACTTATTTTAAATAAGGATAATATTTTTAAGACTGGATTTAGTGCATCTTGAATGTTAGTATCATTTTCTTATTAAAATATTAGTGCATACAGTGCTTAGTGTATTGGAGTATTGGAATCTCCTAAGATGCTTACGCCATTAATAAATAAGTCTATTAATGGTAATGAAGCTAGTTTACCGCTGTTTTGCTTTATATTCTGAATTAATTATTGGCAACTCAAATACGCTTAATGACCAACAATTACAACATCTTGTGGCAAAGCTCTGTTTCTATCATCATTGTGACTTGTCTAATTACGTTTACTGTGTGTATATTATGTGTCATCCCTCATTGTGTTGTACTGTTTTATTCACGTCGGATTGTTAAGAAAACTCTAAATCAAATTCGAGTTGGTAGCCTGGATGAAGAGTTACTTACTGCAGGTTGGAATTATAAGAAATAGTAGCTTTTCCTTCCAGGAGAATTGCACTGTACGCCTAATAGTTAGAAAACAAACTTGACAGTACCAATATACGCGAAAACATGGAATTCCAGGATATTACTCCATTTCGAGAAAGAAGGCTTTAGTCATTCATCATCATACAGAGAACCACGAGAGAGACAGAAATCCAATTCCTGTCTTCTTAAAACACTCACACACACAGACAATCAGAGATATTGAGAAAGAGAAAGAGAGAGAGAGACAGAGAGAGAGAAAAGCATGGAAGAAGACAGTGAAAAGCGAAAAAAGAGAGGAGAAAACAAGGAAAGAGGGAAAGAAAAATGGCGCAAGACATGGAAATAAATGAAATTTTAACGCTTATGAACACACAGACTGCGTCTCTCTTCCTCTCCCCCTCCTTAATTAAAAAACTAAAAACGTGGAAGAGTTTCATCAACGAACTAACTTCTTGGCTTCATCGGACACGCTGGGTTACATAAACAACAACAACTTGTAACGAGCCAGCTATCTTCTGCCTGATTGGATGCAGTACCTTCTGCACAAAGTGAATTTTTAATTACCACCCGCATTGATACTGTGGAGTATGCATAGATGTATTATGGATTTAGATGGATTTAGTTTTTTTAATTATACGTATTGATTTGCTCCGCTTAAAATGCTTTGACATGGAAAATAGTACCTTTGACATGTAGCACCTTTGCGTATGCCCACCGCTAACCGGGGCCTTCCCCCCGAATTGCATTTTGAGTTGCCATGGGTTAGTGGAGATTAGGTGAGGTCAGGTTTGCACAAACACATCGTAATCAATATTGAAAGGAAAAAACGAAAATGTAAAGATACATAACCGAACCTGATCTTACCTAACCTACCCTAACCCATGGTCACTAATTTTATGTAATCTACGACAAATGGAAGAAAGCAATTATTAATAATAAATTTGAAATTAGAAAAAATATATTTTTAAGATAAGAAGAAGAAAATATCTTTTATTTTTTAAAAACATGCACTTTGAAGAACAATATTGAAAATGCAAGATAAGAATTATTAATAATAAATTAAAACTTTAAAAAAATATATTTTTTAAGAAAAAAGGAAGAAAATCTTGCCCGTCCGCCGGGGGTCTAACCTGTTTTTTTTTTTTTTTTTTATTTCGTAAGCAAGCGTCCTACCAATACGCCACGCCAGGCAGCTGGCAAGTGCTGCTCTCGATGGTGTATTTAAATCCCCAATCGTTTACATCACCCACTTTTGCCAAAAGCACTTTAAACGCAGAATTTCTAACAAATCTCTTCTTATTTTTACCGGTTGGTATTGGCTTATAAGCGCGCCGCCAGCAAGTGGTATTTTCTTTCTTGAAAGATAGTTCTGAAACCTAAGACATATATAAATAAACCGCTGAGGGAAGCGAGTTTAATGGTTGATTTAACAACACATTTGTTATGGTGTGTGTAGCTATGTGGTTAGCTTGTCAGACTCTCATTCTGAAGGTTCTGGGTTTGATTCCCAGTCTGGATTTCAAAATATTTTCTTCAACGAATTAAGCGCTGTAAATGATCTCAATTGCTGCTAAAAGAGATTTATTCCGTAAAGGGAAAAAAACACAAGACAGAGAAAGAGGGAGCAGAGGAAAAGAGACTCAGACTGTGTGTTCATAAGCATTAAAATTTCATTTATTTCCATGTCTTGCGCCATTTTTCTTTCCCTCTTTCCTTGTTTTCTCCTCCCTTTTTTCGCTTTTCGCTGTCTTCTTCCAAGCTTTTCTCTTTCTCTCTCTCTCTTTCTTTCTTTCTTTCTTTCTTTCTTTCTTTCTTTCTTTCTTTCTCAATCTCTCTGTCTCTGTGTGTGTGTTTGAAGAAGGCAAGAATGGGATTTCTGCCTCTCTCGTGGTTCTCTGTGTGATGCTGGATGACTAAAACCTTCTTCCTCCAAATGGAGGAATATCCTGGAATTCCATATTTTCTCGCATATTTGTAATTTCATGGTGTTTGTCTAACTTTTAGGCTTGCAGTGCAACTATTCTCCTGGAGAAAAAAAAGCTACTATTTTTTTTTTATAATTCCAACCTCCATTTACTTTTGTAAGTTACTGTCCACCTTAGTCCAGATTGTGTGTAATGCGCAAAACCAGAAACGTGTCTAAATTGAGACGGTCTATGGAATAAGTGCACATAGCCATATGCTTTAACATTATCTATTTGCTCTTATTCCATAGACCACCTCAATTACCAACCTACACCACGTTTGCCACAGATTCGCAGGTAACAAATGTTAATTTAATATTTAGTTATTGCCTCTTCTTTATCTTTCTTTATTCACTCTGTTAGTTATGTGTTTGGGAACTTATTGTATGTCTTCAATAAGTTTTGCATTTGGAAACCAAGCTTCTCCTTTATTAACTTTATGTTGTATAACCTCCAATATTAAAAATTATTTATTGTTCATTTATGTTTGGGTGTTGGCTATCTTCAATGGGTTGATGTATCTCACTGAGGTCCATTTTCTTTCAATAACAAATAAGTGGCTACCTACGCTTTCGTATACTATCCAATCAAACCTTTCTTCTTGTAAGAACAAAATAATATTTTTCCAAGTTACCTTATACTAAAGTTAATATCAGTTGTTCCATATGCGGTATGGGAGCGTGGAAGCAACCCTAAAAATTTCTGCCCCTAAAGCTTCGCCACGCTGAGGTTCGTCATCATCGCATGTCCTTAAGATTTCTGTCTCTAAAGTTATTTCCTAATAAAGATAATAGCTTCAAGTCTGAAGTCAATTTATTTCGTAACGTATGCAGAGTCTACGTAATCTCTGAATCCCACCACATAGTATTATTACCTATTAAAACATCAGTGCATACACTGCCCAGTGTTTTTGGTTAGTATGCAGCACCATATAACTTTCTATCGAAAAGGAGACCTGCATAGGTCTGTGGCTGAAAAACTTACAGAATGCCAAAATCCGGATTCTCCCATCCTACACTTCCTCTTTCTCTAATTTTCTCTCTCTTTCTCTCTCCCTTCTCCCCCTCCTCCTTCTCTCTCTGGGTGACTAACGCTTAGCATAACCAGATACATCTACCTTTAAAAGAGGCCCGAGTATTACCTCGTTCTCTCTTCCGGCCACTCTTGATTCCTGATCCAGAAAGTTAATGCGTTTTCAACAAACAAACAAACAAACAAAAATGCGAATTGTGTTTCCAACACTATATTCAACTTAGTCTATTGATAAACTTTACTCCAGCTAGTGATAACCAATAATATGGCATTCTTCCATCGGCACTTGAAGCAATCACTTTCCGAGGACCACAATGATACACTACCCCGCAAAACATCACACTCCAATAACACTTTGTAAATAAAATGCATGTCTTTAATGTTAATATTAAAACTTATACTGTAAAATGTACCTATGTTATTACAAACTTCTAATCCATAAAGGTTAAATTATGAAAATTACTTTAATCAGTGTGTGATTTTATTTTGTATATTTCTTCCTTGAAAATAAACTCTGTTTTCTCGGATACTATGACAGTGTCTGGAGGATACATTCAACTTAGGCACTGGGTGATCCCTCTCCGTATCCTTTTCCCTCCGTTATCCCGGATTATGCCTTAAATGCATCAAGGCCATCAGTAAAATTCAAATTCCTTTGCTACCGAATTACTTTCATACACGGTTCTATCCGTCAACTTAAAGCACTGGGTAACTTTTAAAGTTACTTAGCCATTCTAGCTACAGTATTATACTATTTCTCTATCCAAAAATTAGCCTTAACTCTCAAAGAAACAGAAAGTTTGTCATAGTAGTAATGTGATAACAGTCTTTAGATAATACTGTTTTGGTATTCATATTAGATTTACTTATACGTAGACAAGAAACCGATCCGCCGTAGCTCAGTGGCAAAGAAGTGGCGTAGCACTGGAAAGTTCGTGGGCCGACCATTCACAATGAGGTTTTTTCCCAGGGTTTTAATTAGTTACACTAGGCAAATGCCGGGGTGACACTTTCAACATAGGCCCTGAATGAAACCTTTCCCCTCTCCTATCCCTGTCTGAGCTGTAGATGTCTACAGGTCATAATTGAAATTCAATTCAATTACGTAGAAAAGCAAAGTGTTCAATATCAAAGTTTCAACTTTTCTTAAACCGACTTTCGTCTTTAAACGTACGCCATGAAGTTTACAATATATGTAGTTCAAAAGCAGAGTATGACTCCGCTTAAGCAATTAAGCATGGAAGTTAAGCATAGAAACAGTTAACTATTTGAAAACGATAGTTACTTGTGTATGAGACCATATAAATTTTTAAAAAATCGATTTTTTAAGAAGTGTTTAAAAGATTTTTGATCAATGTTAAGTGAACTTGATTAGTGTAAAAGGAAATTAAAAGAATGCCGTATATTCAAAATCCCTAACTAAGAACTGAACTCGTAAAGTCTTGTGAGGAGACGAGCAAAAAACAGATGATGTATTAACATCCTTTCCAATAAGGGGTAAACATGTTATCAAGAGGTTCACTCAATGAAGTCTGGAAGGAATTGTTGAAGGATTTGACAAGATTCCTCTACAAGATTCAAAAATAGTTTGTTGGAATTTAATTTAATATTTCCGTATTAACTTATCTTTTACAGTTAAGGATACGTTAACCATCTCTTCAATAACACAAAAACTTTAACGATTTCTAATTTTCCAAAAATAATCATATTAAAACTAAACTTTTATCTTGTATAAAGTATTGAGCTCTCGAGGTCTAGTAGCTACGGTTACTGACCTCGGGTTAATAATGAGGAGGCAAGCAGAGTCAAGTTCTGCTACTGGTTACACCGAAATTGTCTAAGTTTTTCGTGCTTTATACAGTAAGACGAAGTTCTCCACCATCCAACATCTCTTTATCCAGAACAGTGCTCGCTGACGGACATCATTTTTGTGGGCCTGCAACATAGAAGTTATTTCCCAAGGAAGAATTCAGTTCTGAATTAACTGCCATAATGCAGTAGATAAGCTTAGAAATTATTTCTAAGTAAACTGTCTTCGGTGGGGCACGAGAATATGCATGAAACTTCCATAGTGTGTTGACGATGTGTTCAAATGAACACTCGTTTATTTGAAGATTCGCTGTACGCGAGTTACAGGACTTCAAATTTTCGAAATTTTGCTCTTCAAATATTTGTGCTGAAGTAATGCATTTCACATACACTTTTATATAAAAGGTTGCGCTGAAGACAATTTAAATGTTAGATTAAAGTAATTGATAAAGTTGACGTGTTAATTAATTACTCTGATCCCTGCCAAATGCGAATATTGTATAAATACGGGGTGACCCAAAGGAAACTTCCCATCCCGTTAATTTGGTAACCAATTGATTTCCAATAGGAATCCGGACACACGACCCTATTAATTTAAAGGTTAATATACCATCGTGGTCAAGCATTGCATGCTGACTCTTTCAATTGTGGTCTAGTGGCAAAAACTGAAATTTTCTTAAACTACATTGTCCAAGTGACACAACATGCCAATGGTCTTTAGTTACTATTTACAAAAGCGTGTGACCATTTACTAGTTTTCTTGAACACTTGGCGAGAAAGTGTGTTTGGAAATCTCAAATAATATAAAGTGAAGTTTGGTAATATTGTTTTGTAAATACAATTTCAGCGAGTGACGGCAGCAAAGAAGCCTTAGAAGTTCTTTGAATCTCTTTGAAAACAGAAAAAATGATGCTTATCGTAACTTGATTAAGCGATGTAAGACAATTCCTAGCCCTCAGTAGCTACTACAAAATGTAAGGAAGGTCATAATTACATAGAATTGTAAAGTGAGGTAATACAATTTACTAAACGTTATGAGAGCCCTTTATCGCCCATCATACAATGGAGAAAAACTACGGGGTGCGTCACTGTCTCCTATGGAAAATTCGGAATCGTATGTTGTTGTTTTTTTTTTCAGTGCATTCTTCATGTGTTGAGTTGAATACTCTTGCATACTACGTTTCGGAATCTTTATGAACACATGCTAAAAGTCTGAAACTTTGTTTAATTTCCTAATGAGTTTCGAGTAGTTATACAGTCATAGGTATGTTTGTGAACATCTTGATGTTTGCAATAAAAAAACTAAAACTGGAAGAGTGACTGTTATACGACCCTAGAATGATCATGTAATGTTTGCTACTCTAGTGAGGGAAGCAAGAACTGTATACGACCACATGCACTTGTAAATGTAATAGTTGTTTTGTACGATACGTTCTCTGATACTGTGTTGTTTTCACTTTCTGTGGAGGTGTTGAAACATTGTCGAGTTGGGTTCGTGATATTGAGCCATTCGTGGTTTATTTGTTGGTATTGTGTTGTTAATGGAGGGAACAGAAAACGACTGTAAACATGCACAATCTAATTTTTGGTTTAATGACAGCCCGTCTACTGTTTTCTATCGAAGACTTGCGGAAGCGATATACAACTATACAATTAGTAAATGTTCTGGTGATTTTGTATCTTTCAATTTACAATATTTGAGAGTTCCAAACGCAATTTCTCGCCAAGTGTTCAAGAAAACTAGTAATTGATCACATGCTTTTGTAAATAGAAACTAAAGACCATTGACATGCCGTGTCATTTTACCCATGTTGTTATTTTAAAAAAATTCTCTTCATGCCACTAGACCATAATAAAAAGGGGCAGCATGCAATGCTTGACCACGATGGCGCATACACCCTTAAATTAATAGGGTCGTGTGTCGGGGGTTCTCTTCTGGAAATCAATTGGCTACGAAATTAACGGGATGGGAAGTTTCCTTTGGGTCACCCTATATTTATATAATATTCGTATTTGGCCGTAATGGGAGTATTTAATTAACACATCATTTCATCAATTACTTTAATCTAACAGTTAAATTATCTTCTGCGCAACCTTTTATGTAAAAGTGTATGTGAAATGCATGACTTCAGCAATTCGAAGCAAAATTTCGAACATTTTGAAGTCCTCTAACTCGCGTACCACGAATCTGCGATACGTAGTACTACATGAGTGATCATTTGAACACATCATCAACGCGCTGTGGAAGTTTCGTGCAGGTTCCAGTGTCCCACCGGAGACAGTTTCCTTGTAAGTTTCTTTCATCATTCCTAAACTTATCTTAAATACGATTCCTAGATACAACTTTGATAGTGATTTTCAAAGTTAATACATCTTGGGCCATTTGCCATCATTTATTACAACGTCGTGTTACGTTTAGCTGTACTAGCTCTGAAACTAAGCTTGGTGTTAGATTTGAATTAGCAATTGGAAGAAGGCAATAAACGGCAAAAAATAACAATTTAGTGCATTGGTACCACTAGTTCCAGAAAATATCGGTAAAAATATAGAATGAAGGCAGGTTGAGGGACACAAAAATCGCAAATCATATTTTCAAGAAAATGTAAGCTAATACTTGTCGGCTATTTTTAATGTAACGTTGGATTTTATAGGCGGAAGAAGACCAGCAAGGAGTGATGAACGTTCTTAATTATCAGGTCTGCTGCAAGCCAAAAAGAGAAGGGCTTTCATATTTACCTTCTGCTCGCATTCCCACCAATTACATTCTGCGGGCATGCCTACGGCTGTGAGTTAATACGAGCGGTTAGAGGATCATTATACTGCGTAAGGAAAATATCTACAGAAATTGCCAAAAGTTAAAACAAATCAACTCAGAACATTGACAGACGTTCACAACTTTGCATTTCAAAATCCCACACCTTCAATATTCATCATCTATGAAGGGTCCTTTAATAGCTCTAGAGTTAATTGATGGCGTCATCAAGACGAGATGTGCCTTTAAGAAATCACTGGTATTGAATGCAACAACTATTACTACTGAACCTGCATACACCTATAAAGGAAAATAAAATCAACTACATCAAATTGATGACTCAACTGCTGGTAATGACGATTAATTACTCTTATCGCAACAATGTTTGTGTAAGTATTTTTTGGTATAAAGCAAGTGACGCTCACCACTGACCACATCATCAGTAGGTCTGTATGACCTGATTGGACTTAGTTAGATACAAGGAAGATGGAAACGTTATTCACAACGGAAGAGTAGAATACTTATATCTTCCTTAAATTACT
>JAGDQP010006420.1:472-11389 GCA_022664845.1 Lepisma saccharinum | reverse complement strand
GATCACACAACTGCAGGTAATGATGATTAATTACTCTTATCGCAACAATGTTTGTGTAAGTATTTTTTGGTGTAAAGCAAGTGACACTCACCACTGACCACATCATCAGTAGGTCTGTATGACCCCATTGGACTTCATGATCCATACCAGGGAAGGAAGATGGAAACGTTCTTCACAACAGAAGAGTAGAATACTTATATCTTCCGTAAATACTTACTGGTTAATAACATTGATTTGCGGATTTTTATTGTTTGCTACATCTCTCTAGTCACTTTCTCCATCAGTTGGAGAAAGGAAACAAATCCACCTTATTTTCTTGACTTTACAAGCAATATTACAAAACCTGAATTCTGTCTGAACGCTACACAAGGATCAGAATAAATTTCTAAATGTTTAACAAAATCATTATTTCTTTGGAATAAATAGATAACATTTAAATTTTTAGTTTTTAGTTTCCCACAAAATAGATATTCTTTTATATTTATTTCCTTCTTCCAACTGTCAATTCTTCAAAAGAGTCACTTCATGTTTCGATCTGAAGAATTCCACCCTTCAATTTCTGATCATCATGTAAATTCCAATCTTCAGCAAAATAGTTGCTACCTAGTTGACTGTAGTTCTTTTCAGATTGATCATTAGTGCATGTAATAAAATTTAATCAGTTTCCATGGGATGATTTCTTTTCATAGTGGGTTGTGTTAAGTGATCCAATTTATAAGACTGGAGTGGTCTATTACATTACAAACCACATTGGTATTTGAAACGAGGCACAAGAGGGACTAATTAACCTCATTTGGCCGCTTCCAGTTTAATCCGTAGTTATAACTAAGTTTTACCTTGGATGTGGCAGGATGACCCGTTGTTTAGGTCTTAATTCGTGCAAAAAACGTCAATACAATTTAGAGTGGTGCTATTATATGCGCAGTTCAGTATGTGCAGAACCCAACAATTCAAACAGAAATTAGAACAAATTAGCGTTTGCAATTCTACTGACAGTCGGGAAGGATTTGGTCACTTAATAGTATCTCAGACACCCATCAATTTTTATAAAAAGATTAGCAACACTGACAGCTTGAGTACGTAAAAATGATAAGACTCACGGTATTTTTATAGAGTATTAAATAATGCTTAAGCAAAATTGGAGAAGATAGATTTAACGGTATGGAAGGAATTTCAATATTATTTTTAAATGGTTAACAACACTAACAACCGCGGTGCCTGTTCAACACTTTCGGCGGCTCTGAGCTAGTCAAGCAAAATCTTTCGAATTACACTTTAACCACTTTCTTCACCTTGTCGTTCATAAAATATATTTTTGGACTTGTTAGCAACATTGACAGCCGTGTGCTTCGGGACGGTGTCCCCGCAGTATGTTCCTATTGCATCGAATAATGCTTGTAGCAAGTATAGTGCTGATTCGTCGAACGAAATGGAAACAAATTTAAAAATGGAATTGTATATAAAATATATTGACAACTGGAATGTTTAGTGACTGAGATACCAAAAGTTTTTCGGTTGTTTCGAATAACTTGTATGTCAATGTTGGTGCAGATAGATATAACAGGTCGGAAGTAATTAGAAAAAAAAATATAACAAAAAGTGGGTTTGGCAACACTGAACCTCTACAAGAATCAGTTCGTTTCCGGCTGATCTTAGCTAATTTCAGACAAGATGTTTCAACGACACTTTAAATGCTTTTCAGGTTTGTGGTTCTCGAGAATTATTTTTGTACCCCTACAGATGGACTGAGTGGCATTATAAGGTCCCTGCGTTTTTATAGGATCTCTTCCTAGGGACCGAATTGTCCACACAGTGATAACAAGAATACAATGGTGGGCTAGGATTAAATCAATGCCAGCAATTGTCGCTCTGATACTATAATGAAATGATCTTACGTCTTACAATGTTGTTCTTTCATGTACAAGAAAAGAATAGATCAATAATAAGGTAATCAACAACGTTCTTGTTGTTGTCAACGTCTGGAAGAGCGAGGATTATTATTTTGGAAATGATCAAATCTTTTAAATAGAGGTACTGACAATATTGTCTGGGAATATGCATGTTGCGTGAGCATTGCGAGAGAGTTTTCACCATATTTAACTTTGACACATTCCCTTTTGATGGTAACTTGTGGACATGTTACCTTTTGATCTAAACATGGAAAGAAACTCCAAGAAGGCGCAAAACATGTAACAAAAACTCGATTATTAAACAGTCGTAGTCATGAAAATTGTAAACTCCCGAACGATAAGAAAACTTGAAACGCCCATCGTTGGTAAATATAAAAAAATTGCCAGTTGCTGCAAACATTGTAATAAAAAATAATGTCAAATATAAAAATGTCGTTCAAGTGCTGTAAAGGTTTCAAAAGTAAAGTCGTTTTGAACAACATATGGAAACTTGAGTAGAAACCCTGAAACAATAGTATTTAAGGAGGAGGGGTGACTGTGTCATTTTCCCTCTTTCTCTTCTTGACGATTGACTTAAATTCGCCAAAAGTACTTTTTAACCGGTAGTCCGATAAGCGTTTAATCATCGTTGTAGTTTTACCAGTTCAAGTTTATTTTTTTTTAAATGATCATTTGTTTGCTAGAGTTATGTCGTACCTTTGCTGTAGTACGCTTCCAAATGCTTTATATTATACACATCTTAGTTCTTCACTAGCTTCTTCACAGATCCAAACTCGTCATAAGCACCTTCGTACTCTTTACTCCTATTAATCTTGATTTTTTCTTCTTCAATATTCATTCAACTATGCCAAATATCTTCCCATTAAGTACAAAACTATGTTCACGAATAGGGAACGTTACTAGGATCTAATTGCCATTGGCAGGCACTTCCTTTTGCAACTACAACGAAAGAAGCAATATTGTTCAATGGTATTTAACACCCAATGCTAAAGGGTAAAGGTAAATGGAATCAGCTTTATTTTTAGAAAGACTCAAAATGTCATATTCACACGAGAAATGCGTTTTCAGTTAAAATTATCATTCTTTTGTATCTCTGTTTGGTATTAAAAGACATAGAAATATACATACGTGTATCAGGTTACTTCAAGTGCAAAAGGACAAGCCTTCTCAACAAATCTAAAGATCATCTTCATTTCACAAGATCAAGGTTAACATGAGTCTGCACTCTCACGTTTCACTTACGAAGCATCTCGAATATTACATAGCAAAGCAGATCAAAGTCCAAGGTTAAATCTTACTCTGCAGAAATCAAATTTCACATAAATCAGCGGTTTCTCAAATAACATCTTACGCAGCAGAGCAAGGTCATGTGACTCAGCAAAATTATTACTTAATTCTGCAGTCCTAAGGTTATGCAAGCGAAGCATAATCCAAAGTTCAGCTCGACGCTGATTAGTTGTGAAGAGACTAGATGATTGTAGAAGATGTGAGAAGTGTTCTGTGATTGGCTGAAGATGATGTCAAGGCCAAAAACTGAGAAAGGAAGTTTCCAATAAATGCCTGACATTCGATACATCGTGGCGAATGTGGAAAGTAAGATCTTGTCTTCGTCAATGTTCGGTGTGTAATGACTCGCGACAACTTTCAACAGTTCGCTAGTCTCCGACTCCCGTTAAGAACATTGGTATTGGTAAAGGTTCAGATGGCCTTGTTCAGCTCTGAACCCTCCAAAGAAGGGAAAGCAATTCTTGAAGAGAGAAAGAAGAAGGCCTTGTTACAAGAGGTCACTTGCAGTAAGAAGATCGATCGAGGTTTCAACCCAAGTTGTCTTCTTCATCTTAAAGAAGTTTGGTTCATCGCCGCAGTGACAGAGGTATGAGATTTTGGGTTCCTTTCTATGACACGTCTTATATTCTGATGCTCTCAACGTCCGTCATTCCTTGTTATTGTTTTACTTATTAGTATGTATTCATGCATGGGCGATATTGCCGTCAACGTCTGTCCATTCTTAGTAGGTTCTTTCCTTGAATCACCAATAGAAAGTTAAGTCAACCCCGGTGTTTTCATCCATAACCTTATATTTTATCCTTAAGATTTAAGTGCTCTACAAGTAACTATTAGGTTTTTCTGTCTGTGCTACTTTAATGAAAGAAACCATTACCGGAGGTGTACAATAAATGCACATTTAGTGTTGTCTTGTATTAGTAACTAAATTACAGTTGAGCTACGCCCACCGTTTTAAAACTCGTCACTACACGAGTGGCAATTTGACAATATATTGACAGTTAAATATCAATAATAAGAATAGCTGACTATTCGAATAGAAGGCCACCTAACTGCTCAAAGAAATGACCAAGAGTGAAACTTCTCCTACCTTATCAAACTTATCCTATCGCTTTGTGCATACTTTGACTCAACAAGATAGTATAATCCTGCACTCTCTCAGCAAAATCTGAAAATCACTGCACTGTGAGCACTGTGAGCTGCGACCACCAAGACAAATCATTACTGCTAACCTGTACTTGCAGTAGTTAGAACGTGTGCAACACACACCGAAGCAGAATAAGATAGCATTGGTGAATCGCAAGGGTGTAATGTTACTTGCAGACAATACCAGACCGCATTTAGCGCGGATGAACAGGCATACCATACAACGACTTGCCTGGGAGATGCAGTACCATCCACCGTACTCCCTGGATCTTGTGACGACGGATTATTATCTGTTCCATTCCCTGAACAACCACTTCTGTTGGAAATACTTTTACAATAAGGCAAACTTGCGGCAGGCTCTTACTCCTTCTTTGCGTTCAGAATCCCTACCTTCACAGTTTTACCGCCATTGCATTGTTAGGTGCAGCAACTTTGGAAAAAGTATAATATTGGATACATTACGTAATTTTAGTTTGGTTTCAAACATTCAATTCAATTCAATTGAACAAAAACAAAAATATTGCCTTTTCAGAATACTCAAAATGTGGCGTGGTATAATCGTGGTGAAATAGTAACTCAATTAAATTTTTTACACATATGGTGAACAACTAGCATAAGAAAAATCAATAAAAATAAATGCAGATAATTTATTTCGTCAAATTGCATCAAATCTTCAAATTTATAAACAATGCTTTCATACATTATTGGCATAGGTACAATTTATAAATATTTTTATTCTTAGCAAAGCCACCCATATTATTCAATTATTTCCGATACCCAAAAAACTGCAACTGAAAGGCAAATTGGACGATTTCTTTGGTTTTCCCACAAATTACGTGTACATAGAAAAACATGTCATTTATCTCTTGTTCAAGGTGGGTTGGGTTTGAAAAAATTGACAAAACAAAGGAGTGCCCATTTATTTCATCGAACAATACAAATATTTATACAATATCCTGATACTTTCTCTGCCATAATGTTAGAAGAGGTTTTCAGGCAAATAGATGATCAATTACCGCTAAACATCATGAGATGGAACCATATATTACCTTATTTAAATGACATATGTATTGACATAAAATATATTTTTAGGGCTAATTTACCTTTAGAAATATGGAACTCTTAAACAATTTTATAATCATTTGGAAAACATTAGTCCTGAATATGTACCAGCAATACAACGTAATTTTTCTAATATCTGTTGGGACGAGATCTGACCATATTTGGTGCAATTAAAATATAATCCCAACGGGTTAAACTGTGAATTTCAAGTGATCCATCAAGTTTATCCAGTTATTAATATACTTTATAAGTTAAGTATTATTGATTCTCCGTATTGTCACAAATGCAATCAACTAGATACTATAATACACAGAGTTAGGAACTGTGGCAATATTAATCCAATTTGCATACAATGAAATAAAATATTGTGGAGAATAACAAGAGCATCTTCAGTACATTATACTGATATAGAGTTGGTGTATTTTCCTGAGTTCAGAGTGTTTCCTAGGGCAAAAAAGAGTAATTGTTTGGCTTATAGCTACTATAATTGAATTAATTTTGAGTTCTCCAGAGACTTCTAATATAGAGTATTATGTTGATTATTTAAATTATCAATTTAATGGTATGTCTACTAATAGAAAAAGGCTATTTCAAGGAAAATTATAATAATACCTTTCACTTTTTAGTTGAATAATGTATTAATTGATTATTAAATTTATTTTGCAATAAAGGAGTGATGAGAGCCTGTGATTAGTGTGCTGGTGGACCCTGGATCGAAACCCGACTACCTCGACTATTTTTTTTTTATTTTAAAGGAACATTACCGTTTCTTCTTTTTTACTTTCAGAGATGCTCTGCTTCAATTTAATACGTTGGAAATGTTTATATGTATATATTTTGAAATTTTACAGAAAGTAAAACCTTCACGTGAAAACAGGCTGAATGTATGTTAATCCAAAAAGTGGATGCAGCCCAGCTGC
This sequence comes from Lepisma saccharinum, assembly GCA_022664845.1. Taxonomy (NCBI): domain Eukaryota; kingdom Metazoa; phylum Arthropoda; class Insecta; order Zygentoma; family Lepismatidae; genus Lepisma; species Lepisma saccharinum. Next base: position 5,067 of record JAGDQP010006420.1, on the reverse strand, counting down.
TTCCTTTTTTTGGATGAACATTGTGTCTCTTATTTTCACGGTGTAGGCATTCATGAGTAGTCTTATATGTTTAGATAGTGATTGCGACTGACACAATACCCGATAGTACTGATCACGCTTCTCCATATTCAACTACATGTCCAGATTTTTCACTTTATCAGTTCTACCCGTTCTCAAAAACTAATTACGTTGAAGGAACTAAAACAAATAATGGTTTCCATTTACAAAAGCATGGAGGCTTCTAATAGGTAGTACCCGCCAACCTCGAAGTATTTATAAGGTCTCAAAACAACATTGATAAAAAAAATCCTGTAGAACTGTTACCTACCACAAGCTTTATGCTTTCTTCTTTCTCACTAAACTATCAGTGTATAACGTTTATTTTCGAATTTTGATTTCCTTCCCCCCTACTATTTTGGATGAGGGCAAATCAGCAGGTCCAAAGTTCTCCAAAAATATTTCTTTCTGCAACCTATCAAACAGAAAGTTACCCCCGCCTACCACGTCGGAGAGCGGGCTACAATAGCAGATTCCTGGAAATAATACCTCCTAAAAATAATTTAGGATGCTGGGTTTAGCCAGTATTAAAGTTGTTCTGGAACGCACTAGAACAAGTTCCGGCATAACTAAAATGTAGCCTCGATAGTAGAGGCACAAATTCACTAAGGTTCAAACGCAATAATCTTAAAAATGTTTTTTTTTTTTTAAATTTGACAATACGTTTAATCTGAAATATTAGTAGCATAATCATTTTGCATTCTTATCACGTCATTAACTGTAAAATACAAAATATATTTTTTGTAAATAATAATTCACTACACTGACCATTCTTAAGTATTTAAGTACAAATTCCAAGTTAAGCACTCAGAGTAGCCATTCGAATGATACAAAGGGTTGAAATGGACTTTATGGACTTGACCATTAAACCTTGCCATTTTCGAAAGGGACAACGCAGCGACTTAAATGTTTCGCCAAAGTATTCTTTTTTCAAAACTTTTCAAACGAGATATCACTCGACACTTTTCCCTATTTGAAATTTTTCAGTTGTCCCCGACTACCCATCTTGGAAGGAGCCGGCCGGGTGGCCGAGCGGTCTACGGCGGTAGGCCATCGGCTCGAAGGTCCCGGGTTCGAGTCCCGGCAGGGGGATGGGTGTGGATTTTAACAGCTAAAGGCGAATCGTGACGGGCCGAAGTCCAAAGTTACTAGACTGGCCCATATAAAAATAAAGTTTACCAAAGTTTTACCATCTTGGAGGGACTTGGGAGTAAGTTTTATAGCCCAACATGATAGACCCTAAAAATAATGCTGGACGTGTTTTGGCATTTTTGTCATATTTGAAGCCGTTCGGACGATACAAGGGGTGGCAAATAACTTTGTGTACACCCTGTATATTATAGCTCACAATATATACTCAATTTCAAATGTTTCTTTTCCGGTTGTTTATCGTTATTTTGGTACCAACTCGCACCGAGATTTTGGCTTTACGAATATGATCGCATGGTATTGTTTTACACACGTACAACATTGCTTTCATCTACTGAATACACTCCTTCCTAACATCCTGATAGGATCATATTCACCTAGTTCTAACAAGAAGACCTATATTTGTAATCAATGTTTACATGACTGTATAGAGGATTGAAAATTCAATCTTGATTATACAGTATATGTTCATATTCCTACCAAAAAAGTAAGATCTCGAACTAATGTAGCCTTCATGTCTGTTGACAAGAACGTCAGTGTTATTTATATGTATATTAATATTTATATGTCAAGAATCAAAATGGTGCGGCATTTCATGAATCAAAATTATAGTTCATGTTTATAATGACTACAGTCACTTAACTCGTTAAAAGTAGTTTCCAGAACTTAAACAATACATTATATTATCTTGTTTCTGGAAAAATAAAGTTTCCGAAACGTAGGCACTATTTTAACTCGCGTATAGTAGTGAGTTTTTGACTGCCTACATGGCCTTTCTTTTGTCAGCGTCCCTGTTTACCAAGAATAAAACATGTGACTTTTCCTTCTACTGTGATACCTGCACGAGAAGAGAATAATATATTTTAGGAGATCGGAATGTTGAAGTTAACCGTCGTGAAGAGTTTTACTCAATGACTATGTAAACTGCTTCAAAGCAATAATTTTCATTCATAACTCACGATCAGGTTTCCGGAATTGAAACTTGAGGAAACAGTAAAAAAGGGAAAAAATAAATAATGAAAGTTTCCATCCGTAACGGGGCAAATTTCTCTCTTTTGGTGCACTTCGACAAACTGCAGTTAGGGTTTCAGAGCCCTTCACCCACCACCTCTTTTCCCTGTAATCAAATAAGCTCTTCTTTTAGTTGCGTTTTAGTTACAGAAGTCCTATCTTCAAAGAATATTTTAGCATAATCGGCGGAGATTCTTTTTACAAAGAAGTCCTTTGACCTACAAGCACATAAATTATTCGTTCTTCCTCATTTAGAACCCAATCCCGAACAATTTTGATTCACAGCCTGCTTGCTTCTAATGAGTTTATAATCCTAACTAATGAAATGGTCCAATAACCAATTGTGATATTGTATTCCTATCTTATAACATATTTTTTCCTATGATAATCTAATTCCGGAGATAATTGGTGTTTGGAAAAAATGGTAATTTTAGCATTGAACTTAAGTTTAACATTCACTTCTGTATGACTAAAGATCTTCAAAGACTTGGAGACTTTTTTAACATGTAGAGTGATAAGAGGATATTCAAATTCAATATATACAACTATCTTTGGCTTCTGGTTCGCACAACTACAATTTATTTAATTTATGAAGCGAAATTTCAGGTACAACAGAAACGCTGCTTTCTAACTGTATTTATCTATGCTAGCAGATATGGGTGTATGGATGTACCGTCAAAACCTCGACAAAATAAAACTTCGCATACAAAATAATGACTTGCAATTCACCGACAGTACATTTCAGAGAAGTACAAAAACCTCGACAGCAAAAACCTCGACGACAAAATCTCGCCAGCATGAACCTCGACGATAAAACCTCACCAGCAAACATTTCGAAGAAAAAAAACCGCCAACAGAAACCTCGACAACAAAACATCGTGAGCAAAAATCTCGACGACAAATCCATGCCAGCAAAAACCTCGAAGACAAAACCTCGCCAGCGAAAAGCCCGCCAGCAAAAATCTCGACGAGAAAACGTAGCCAGCAAACCCTTCGACGTCAAAACCTCACCAGAAAAACCTCGACGAACAAACCTCGCCAGCAAAAATCTCGACGTCAAAACCTCGTCAGGAAAACCCTCGACCACAAAACCTCATCAGCAAACTCCTCGACGTCAAAACCTCGCCACCAAACACCCCGCCATCAGAAACCTCGACGACAAAACCTCGCCAGCACAAACGTCGACGACAAAACCTCGCCAGCACAAACGTCGACGACCAAACCTCGACCAGGAAACATTACTAGCAGAAATTTTAACAGTATAACCTCGCTAGCAAAAACCCGTTAGTACAATGCTTCCAATGGTAATGCTATTCTTTTTAAATTCTGTAAAGGGTAAAAGGTAAATTTGCCCAAACAATGAACATTTTGTCCGCTAATGATTACTCGCTTTCACATCGTCGCCTTTCATGCATACTATTGTATCTGCTAGAAATTGGATTTTGATATATTTTGATTTTAACAGCTAAAGGGAGAATCGTGACGGGCCGAAGTCCAAAAACTGGCCCATATAAAAATAAAGTTTACGAAAGTGACTAACGTAAACAACGATACGATACTATGCAGGGTTATTCGCCATACCTTGGAGCCTCCGTTGCCGTGTATACTACCGGAAGTGCTATATACGTTAGTGTGCAAGAGTTTATTTCTATAGTTTTATTTACAATCTCTGATTAACGTATCTTGTTATTAACTAACTAAAACTAACTAACTCTATGGTTTATGGAACTCGCAAGTCCATCGCCGCAGTATAAAACAAACATTAGTATCTTCTTATTACTATCAATATAATGTTAGTTTACACCAGCTTGTTTATTGGGAGCGTTGATGTTAATACTTATGACTAGAATTCGTATTTTGCAACAAGTGTTGGAAATCGATTTGCAACAAGTGATAAGTCTCCCCCAAAAGCAATGAGAATGCTCAAAAAGCATTTATCTAATTACAACCTTACCTTTTATACCATTGGAAAAGAAGATTGTCACTGCTTTATCTGGCACGAGGGACTGAGTAAAAGAGGGAGTTGTGAAATAAGTACTGCTATCTACAAAGATCTCTAATTCTATGAAGAACAAGGAATAAAATTAGCAAACCTTTTCTCGGACGGAAATACAGGTCAAAATAAATATTCAAACTACGATGATGCTGCACGCAATAAACAACTCCATTAATTTACAAGAAATATCATTGAAATTTTTTAAATCTCACCATGGCCAGAGTCTCATAGAGGACTCTGCCCATAGCACTATAAATAGAGCGTTGTCATGAGCTGGGAATGTCTATGTCCCATTACAACTTATTCCAATATTTCGTCTTGCTAGATTAAAACAACCCTATATTGTAGACGAAATGCTATATAATAATTTTTTGGACTTCAA
>JAGDQP010006419.1:17312-72422 GCA_022664845.1 Lepisma saccharinum | reverse complement strand
TTTTTTGTGCAATGTTTAGCTCTTGGGCAATCGAAACAGTGCTTACATGACGGTCGGACGCGACAATGTCCATGATTTTATCGAAATGTTCGACACGTGGCCTTCCAGTGCGTGGTACATCTTTGACGTCAAAATTACCGGAACGGAATCGACGAAACCAAAATTGCGCGTGATTGGCTGTTACAGTATCAGGACCATAAACACTATTCACATTTGCAGCCGCCTGGCTTGCGTTTTCGCCTTTATCGAAGAAAAACTGTAAAATATAGCGTATTTTCTCTTTGCTAGTGTCCATTTTGACGCGCGCTCACACAACACTGAGTCAACTCATCACAACTATCTGAACAGTGTTTGTAGTACGCAATCTCATCGTTTGAACGCCATCTCGTTGAACCCGATCGGACTTATACAACGCGAGATACAGATCACTGAAGCCATCTATTGGCAAAATAATGGATTACTTTTTACTACACCAGATATTTGCTTGTAACTATAATATTTATGCAATTAAATTAGAAGCACTGGTGTGAAACGAAATGTATAACATAGTATAAAAGAAAGTTGAAAATACGTCACATTAACGCTCTATCAACGAAATTCTGTCTTCGTTGAAATATAGTTTAAAATTCAATCTGACTTCAACGTGTACATGAGAACATAGAAATAAGTTACTGTCATTCATTTTTTTTTTACATAACATAACATAGCATATTGAATACACGTTGTATTAACGTCTTATCAAAGCTGTGATGTCTTTGTTGAAAGATTGTTTGAAAATAAACGTAATTTTTGCAACAGATTATTTAATCAACGAAATGAACCTAAAATCAACGTTCAAAGGGTGGTTGGTGGTATTATCGATGTATGATACTCGAGTATTTTTGTCTGCGTTCACGAAATTGCGTAAAGCACAAATAATTGGTAAGAACTAGCAAGTAATATGTTAGGATTTAACCTCCCCAAAATTTCTACACTAGATAAAAAGGTACATAACGAACGTGATTGTGCCTAGAAAAAAATGTTCATTGTGTACATTTTCTAAAACGTACGTTTTTTTTTCGAAGTTTTATTCTGCATTTGACACTCTCCAGTTGGTAAACATATCCCTGCAAGTAACCTTTCAGGACCATTATCTGAAGGCCCTTGTAGCAGCATGTCAATTTGCAATTTAAGCAAATTCATACTGCACCTAAAATTCGTAAAGTATCTGTGCAGAACAGCGTTGTCAGATTTTTAAAACGGATATTCTCTCCAAATTACGCGAAAATACCCGTTCAGTCATAAAAATCCTCTTCGTTTTACCAGTTCGGTGAAAGTTTTGAAATCTAACTTTGCAGTGCTCGCCCCTCCCTTTTTGCTAGGTTTGTCATTAATTTATTTTTCGTATATTTATATGCTACCTGTAGATTCCCCAGAATGCGGGGGTCTTACGTTAATTGTAGTTACAAAATTGCACTAAATAAACCACAGCATTTCTATTACTTTACCTTAAACAGAAGAGTACTAAGAATTTAAAAGCTCCTTACTGTTCCCTCACGCATCCAATTAAAAATTCTCAAGCAGAACTTAGTATATCTCTTTCTGAGTAAATACACTATACACTCAACCAGTAGCTTAGATAAGAGCTTGTAGTCCTCTCCACATTATCTAGAATGTCCGCCTGCAATGTAGCGAACTTTGAAACTAAACTTCGTAAGTTATAACGCAGGCCCTTAGCATTGCGAGCCTGTTAGTTGAGCCAGTGCACAGAACCTACTGCCAACAGGTCCATATTAATATGGATGCTGCGTTCCTAAGACGCCATTTTGATTTCCTTTTTCATTATGCACTACAAGCGCCACAGTTTATCTGTTCTTGGTATAATGGAAACGCACACCGCAATCAACTGTATCACAGTGAGTATTTACTTGTATTGTACGTGACTAACATATCTACGAGTATGAGCTTGCAAGTTAACTCTCAATTGATACGTAAAATACTCTTGAGTAAGAGTAAACACTTTTACTTTTTATACACCCGATAGACGAGAGAATACTTTACTCGTGAGTATATTTATGCAAAGTTTGTTACCGATGAATTTTTTAAAAAAGAGGATAATTTTAGAGAAAATAGGTTGGTAACACTGGTAAGTGGGTTTCTAGGAGACGTAAGCAACTTCACTGTTTTTTATTGTGTGTAGCAATGTTTATGCCAAGTTTGGCACAGCTAGGTCTAATTGAATGGAAGCAATTTGAACAATTATTTTTAATGGGTTTTCAAAACTGAACTACTGCACGAATCAAGGCGGTTCTGGGGGCCCTGAGTTTTGGATGGACAGACACGAAGAGCTGGAATAGAAGGTCCCTTTTGCTATAACTTTGCTATCAAGGGACCTAAAAACTGCAAACGTATTTCTCGAAGTGGATTGTTGTATACTTGTTCTGGTCGAAAACTTTCACAGAAATTCATAAAATAAACCTGAAGTATCTTATTACCCTAAAAATCTCTTATTAAGCTAGTCATCTCTACTTGAGGAAATTGATAGATCTAAAAGGATATGATTTCTGGGGAGTAGTTATAAAACAGCCATGAAAAGCTTAAGTGGTTGAAAACTGAAAATAACTTAATAAAAACCTTATTTGCAGTTTCGTCTAATATATTTCAAATATTACTTACAGCCTTGTTCATGCCGACGTTTCAATTTCAGCTAATTCAAAATGTAAGCTGAATTGAAGTGAGTAGTAGAACATGAAAAAGCATATCAAAGATAAATACAATTGGGTTACTACATGTTAATGCTTTAGTGAATTTGAAGTAGGAATCTATAACGTTTCCGTAAAATACGTGTCCATGCTTGGTATACATAGTAAATAAATAGAATTGAACACTTTTGTAGTGACTGCTAAAAGAGAATTTATCTTCATGTTGATGTATCAATATACCAAAATGAGAACAAAATACTAGATCGAATGTCGCTCCAGCAACTCGAAGTTGCTGCTCACCGCATTCTTGCATAAATCAATTGTTCACAATCCTTCAGATCATTTTTAGATAGTTCACGGGTTAACATTATATTACTGGAATAAAACTTACTTATCATGTTAAGATACAGAACATATCGTCACATTTACAATTGTTGCTTGGGATAATTAAAGCAAATAATGTATGTTAAAAGTAAATTTATTTATTTAAAAAATAGAGATTCAATTGTATTTCAATCATCTTCAATACAATTGCATACAATAACACTTGAATTTATTATTCATATTTCAAATTTATATTACAAGCTAAGATTTAGATGTAAATAACCGTGATAAATTAGTGCTAACTATTGGGTATAATATTAATTCTTTTTGCACTATACTAATTTTACCAATTTTGTTGATTTCTCGTCTTACATAAAACGAACACTGAATGAATGTGTATGCAATATGAAAGAGGAAATATAAAATTCTACTCGATGAATATCTGGAAATATGACGAACATTGTAATGAATCATTTTTCAAAACATTACTTCCTAACTATATCAAATCATTCAAATATCGCAATGACCTAGGCTTTACTTTCTTAGTTTAGTTTTGAATTTTGTTTAAAATATGGTCAATGTTACATATTAACTTTACAAAATACATCTTATAACAAAATTAAATGCATTTTGAAATAAGAATATAAACTTCCTTACATGTCATATGGAAACAAATATTGTATTTAAATATTAAACATTTTCCGAATGGTAAATCCTAATAAAATATTAACAACTTGCTCATCTAGAATAAATGTGAGTAATAAAGGTTTAATAGACATGTATAACTTGCCTTTTTGTAGCTTGATACAATATAAAAACAATTACAAGAATGTAATAATTCACAATCTGCCGGCCAAATGTTAAGCATAAGAACGACATAACAAGATAGGTGCAATTATCTACGCAATCAATGTTATAAAAATTAGCTATATCGGGTTTTCTTCAAAGTTTCAGAAATATTGTCCGGCCTTAAAGACCATTTGAGATTACGACTTGAACAAAAAAGATCTATTTTTCCGTATAACTAAATAGATGAAAAAAAAACCCTGCAATGTTGTTATACCTAACTTAATCTTTGTATTTTGTATATTTTAATACCGAATACATTACTAGGATTCTGGTCGACATTTTTACCATGAGGTTTTGATTTTTCTATCTCAGCTTTCCTCTTAACTATTTGTAGAAGATTTTCACTAAGGGGACTAGGTATTTTAAATGAACAATCTTCGTTCGTCTCTGAACAGAGATTCTCAACAACTTTGCCCTGATCAGGGTAAATGATTGTCCAACTAGAAACAAAAATGTTGGTACATTTTTCAACGTAAGAGTAAACTTTCGTCGGTAAAAGTTTTTTTACTACTGGATGATGTACAACTTCCTCAAAATTGTACATAAAGTCTACCCTCTTCAACCTACTATAAATATTACCTGCTACGCAAAGCATTTTAATATCTGTTACTGTAAGACCGACGAGCAAATTCACTAGAACAGTACATCCAACAATTGCAAACGAAACCAAAATTATTCTGCTCATTCCTATCAAATAATTTTCCTCAAATGTACCATCGTGTTCATATTCACCCGTTATCATCATCGTTGTCTTAAGAGTCCAATGCCAGAGGGATTGAACTGAATATTCATCACTGTATTGAACATGAATGCTAATAGCGAAACCAATGATTAAGGTAACAAATGCCAGTAAAGCTTTAACAATGCTTTTCGAAACAGTTGAAAAGATTAAAGTGTAATAACCCATTGATGGAAATCTTCCAAACCAATACATCAACTGTATCCAACTCAAAATGACAACATACGAAGTTAAGTGTTGTAAAATGACACTTGGATTTTTACCATCATACTGAGCAATTGCGAAAGATAAAGTACAAGATAGAATTATTCGCCATGTTTCCCATTGCTTTACAACATATCGAGGTAACACAAATATTGGTCCAAGTACATACAAAATGTTTACAGAAGACGAAATGTGCAACAATATACGAGTAACAAGAAGATCATATCTAAGCTCATCTGTCTTGCATATACTAGAATTAATTGATATCTTTTCCGGTTTCCATCTGTTTAATACCACAAAAGATGACAAAGAGAGAGTGAAAATCACATAAAAACTGACCACAAAATAGAAGAAGAGACTAATCCGTCTCCATTTCAAGAGTAAAAATAATTCAGTAATCGGATGATAAAGTACTTCATTAACTTGGTTTTCTTCTGCGACATTCCCAATAGCCTGCAAAATAGCCATTTGATTTCCAGATTCCTCTTGGATTAGTGTAGAAAATTTCACCGCAATTACCTTATTGTCTTCACTATCTCTCTTGATATGTACGTACGATTCAAGTATATATATCAGGAATTGGTGTGGGTTAGGACTGTGAGAAAATATGCATTTTATGAAGCTTTCAGTAGATTTAGCTCCATACGAAATAAGAAGTATAGCACATTCAACTTTTCCCTTCAAAGCAGTCCAGTACAATGGTCTTCTTCCATTATTGTCTTGACAATTTATTACGTTTTCGAGATTATACTCAGATTTGAGACTTTCCACTGCAGCTTTCATTACAGCGGATGTTTTTAGAGCATTTTCCCCAAATTTTGCTTTCAATACTGCATCAGCATTTCGTCCAAGTAGACATAAAGTATCGTTTCTAGGAGGTGATATTTGGTAGCTGTAAATACAAGAAAACAATGCAAACATAAATTAGTCTATTTCTTAAACAATAAAAAATTAGTGGACCAAATGATCATAAACATAGTCACTTTGTTTAAGCGGAAACGCCGATGGAACTTATTTTGACGTCTAATCATATTTATATAAAAAAAAAGATGCGTTTTAAATTATGTACGAGTACTTTAATTATGTACTGCAAGGAATGGTTAACACATACAATGTTGCAACTAACATTTTTGTCAAGAATGATGTAATAACGGAACAAGTTTTTTGGAGCACCCATAAGACGGTAAATGTGTTCGTTTTGAGTTTTCTCGAAATAAGACTGTTCTTCCTGTACTGTGAAATGTTTGCTGGAAGAAAAATGTAATAGAGGGCAATGTGGCCGATTGTGTGCAACTTACAGATACATTAAATTTTATTGGTTATTGTTGTCCGTATGGGGTACATAATTATTAAATATTTACACTTGCTTATTCGCGAAATGAATATTTGAATTTCAATACATTGGGCTACCTAAAGGCAAAGTGTTACTCTAGAAGGTACTTTTCTGAACAGTTACCATGGTAATTATAGACTTTAAGAAGGACCTGGAGAGGGTCCGAAAAAAACTTTGATAAACGTTCTTTTATATGGTCCAGTCTAGTAAACTTTTGACTAACGCCTCAGATCGCATGGCTACCCGGTCGGCGGACAGAGTCCGAACGATCTGTGGTAGGAAGAGAGTGATGAACAGTTTCACAGGCACATGAATTGAGCACGTCAAAACATACATTGAGAAGCGTTTTGTGCATATTTCTGTCTGAATGTAATTATGTACAATCTGTTGAACAATTGTAAAATTTCCAAGGAGGGACGAATTCACACTAATTTTATCAAACCGAATTAGCCCTCGTGCCTTATGCTTGTTTATTTACTCCTGATTTATATAATTAAATTCAAATCACTGAGCATGTGTAAGTTGTTCTCCACACTGACTTAATTCTGTATAACAAGACGGTTACAGAAAACTCAGTTACTGTTTATCGCGCGACGAACTTGGGTTGAAGATCAACTATACCTGCATCTTGATATTAAACAGTGAATATTTCTTAATTTGCTGATCAATTTCCATTCCAATTGTTTTATTGTATTTACATAACCTACAGTGTTAACATCCCATACCCAGTTTCTTTTTTATGGGGTAATTAGAAATAATTTTTCTTTCACTTCAGACTGCTTTAGTGTGCTCTAAAATTAATCTATAACAAACTTACGAGGAACATATCCGAAGGAACACTCTCAGATTTGAATGAAATTTTCACAGTTGATAGTTTTCAACGTGGAAAGATAAAGGGTGAGCTCCTACGTTCCGTAATTCCCTCTAGAAGGAACGTTTTGTGATTTCCTTGTAAAATGTATTGGATGATTCCAATGTGGACCGTATAATTTCTACATATTTGATGCAACATGAACGTAATCATATGAAATGTCAATGAGACCAACTACAGCATCTCTGATGCATGTTACTTTTTTTTCGTCAGTCATCTTGGGTCCGCCATCTTGGATTCTAGTTATATTTTACATGGCAATAGGGGCAAGTGATATACCAAATACCCCTACAATTTTTCACAAATGTCACTGGTAACATTAGTTTTACTGTATTTCGAACCCTTCTCAAGATATTGCGTGTTATATTTTATATTGGTATGTATCAAGCTATCCATATAATTTCCACATAATTTCTAGAGGTTATACAGGGCATTAATGTATCCATACTCCACTGTAAAGGAGATCAGATATTGCATTAAGTGATGCATGTTCCATGTTCCATCCGCCGCACCGTCTTGGATTCTACTTATTTTCTTCAAATAAGAATAGGGGCAGGTCATATATTAACTTCATATGTACTTTTCTGAGGAACTCACTGATGTCATTCGTTTTGCCGTGTACTCAACTATTCTCAAGTTATTTCAAGTAAATTACAAAGAATGTCGTTTTTATTTCATTGTACTGTAAGAATGGGCGAAAATGACAACATGAATAAGATAGTGCCGGTAATTGCCAGATAAGATAATAACTCGAGATACCCCTAGAGTCATCCTAATACACATAGTGTAGTCATGAAATTCATTCACAAATTGAGACATTCAGGAAGTAGTTGTGATAAACTAAAAAGCGGTGGCCCAGAATTGCAACTCATGCGTGGGAAGCCAATGAGATTTAGAAAGCGCTTGTTAAAAGTCAAGCGAAGAGTAAACGAAGTAAATGATGAGAATATGGCCTCAGTTGAATCTACATTATTCATGTCTTCTACAAACATAAACAGCCGCTTACAAGCTGTAAGTGCTACATGAATTGAGTGAGGATGACCCGCATCGACGTCTTTAGTTTTGCAAGAGGTCCTAAAGCAATTTTGGAGTAATCAAAGTTTTGTACTGATCCTTTTCAGTTATAAAGTTCCTTATATACTGAATAGAGAGGTCAACACTAATCCACTTTGGTATCAACCATGTATAATGCAAGATACACGAGAAGCTTTGTTGTGGTGTGTAGCATGGTAGACTTGAGTAATGGGTGCTCTGTTTTTGTTGATACTTTATTTAGTAATATTTATCTAGTCACGCTGGAAGTTTCAATCCTCCGATTTACACTAAAGGAAGACAGCGATTTCAGTAAAACACTTCCATAGGACGGTGGTCTTACTCATTTCGCAGTACCTGTGTGTGCATATATACGAGAAGTACCCAAAATAAACCGCAATTTTGTAATAAAAATGTGTGTATTTATTTTTGGGCATTACAACTTAATTGCTATCGAAATGCTGTCTATTTGATGAAAGCACCGAACTAAACATGTTTTCAATGTTTGAAGCAGTCGTGAAACTCTTGCCAAGTGTTGCCTTAATGGCTTCCTCGTTGTTTCCTTCACCTCTTCCACATCTGCAAAAAAAAATCGTTTGTGGATTTTTTCATTCGGGGGAATAAAACAAAGCCACTCGGAGCAAGTTCGAGTGAATATTGCAGGTGAAAAACCTGGATCATATGGTTTTCGGTTAAAATTTGTTTCACAATTAAGGTTTCGTCTGCTGATGCGGTACGAATTTTGCTGCAACTCTTTCATTTGCAATTTCTTGATCAAAGTCCTTTCGTAGGAACTCCAGGGCGCACCAAACAAATCAACTAGTTTGTCAGTAGTTCCGCGACGGTTTCCCATAATTATTCTACGAATTTTGGCGATGTTTTCATCCGTTCGGGAGGTTGAGGGTAGCCCTAAGCGAGGTTGGTCTTCAAGTGACCTTGAAGGGGAAAAGCACTGGTAAAGTTTTGTTTGTCCCAGAGAATCTTCCTTGTAAGTAGTTTTAAGCATTACAGCTTTTTCTCCAAACGGAAAACAGAATTTCATAGCCTCACGCGCTGTTTCCACTTTTCATTCATCACAAAAAATCGAGGAAATAAGCGAGAGGCTCTTAACGAAAATATTTATTACTTGGTACCACGACTTCACTCGATAACGCTGGTCGGTATACTGATGTAGAAGGATCCTAGTAAGAGTCATCTAGCGGTGGAAACATGTACTACAGTATATCTGTCCAGCAGAGAACGATTCTAGTTTCTTTTGCCCCCCCCCCCCTCGTAGATCAACAATTCTATCGGGAACCACCATCGTGGAGTCACGACTCTTCTTTTATTACACCACGCGTTTTTGTTACTGGCAGATATACCTTTATTTACATCAGTTACAGTGATTAGCGAAAAAAAAATAAGATAAATAATCCGTCTTTACTCGCTTTCACCTGTTCGGCATTACTGTGTGCTGTGACATAAACTTTTAAATACTGTAATGTGAATGTACCTTTATTAATTAATATGATCAGCATAAAGAAACATGTTCTTTCAAACATATTGTTGCCTGGACGGGGACCAATCTGTAGCAACCAAACGCGTTGCGTACCGAGCCACTGCAGACATACACTTGCGAAAGTCACCGACACCCTAATGTCACAGACTGCACAGGGTCGTAGCTCAAAGATTATGGAATTAAAAACAACTTTTTTTTAAAATTAACTTGTAATAATTTGCGACTGGCTAAAGACACAGTAAAACAAATTGCATCAGGGATTGCAGATGATTTTTTAATATTACTTGCCCTTATTCTAATTTAAAGAAAACAAGTAGAATCCAAGATGGCGGAAGGAGCTCATAAACATTGAATATGGATACATTCATGTCCTGTATAGCTTGTAGAAGTTATGTAGAAATTATATGGATAATTCGATATATACCAAATATAAAATGTAACATGCAATAATTTGAGAACGGTTAGAAATACAGTACACCTAATGTCACCAGTGACATTTCCCAACAATTGCATGTGTATTTGATATACCATCTAAAAATAAGTGCAACCAAGATGGCGGATCGAAGATGGCTGAGGAAAAAGTAACATGCATCAGAGATGCTGTAGTTGGTATCATTCACATTTCATATTATTACGTTCATGCTGCGTCAAATATGTAGAAATTATACGTGGAATCACCAAACACATTTTACAGTGAAATCAGAAAACTTTCCAATCACCTAGTTCTTTCTAGAAGCAATTGCGAAACGTAGGAGCTCACCCTATATCTTTTCACTTTGAAAACTATCAACTGTGAAAGTTTCATTCAAATCTGAGTGTCTGACTTCAGGTACTTTCTTCATAGTAAATTGTTATAATATCTTAACAATACAAAAGATGCTAGAAAATTATACCAAATATGAAAAATCTGGAAAACATACATTAAAAAAAGTGTCTCAAATAAATGTCGTAACGAAAGTATTTCATAATTTTCTCTTTAAAATCGATAAAACGTACGTAACCATAATTTTGAAAACAGTGATATCCTTTCATAAAAGTAATTTTTGCGTAAAAATATATTATTACCATTTGTAAGTGTAGCAGACTTCCCGTCATCAAATATCTGTCATGTAAAGAGGACCTTAGATTTTGGAAACACTATATCAGAATAGGAGTCCAGAAGCAAAACATACGTGTTTAAAGGCAATTATTACGGTATAGCAATACGTAAATTGTTACCTAGAACCATCGTCCAGTGAATACGAGAACAACTATTGAAATATGTCACTTACGAGGTTTTGCGGGGACAGCAATACATGGCTAAAGTTAAACACAGCCCAGGTTGATTACGATAAGCAGTTGATCACAAGCAAAATTTCGGATTTTGTTTGTGATTAATGATGGTTCCCAGATGGGAAGGACATGCCATTTCTAAGCTCATGAACTTTTAATATTCCACGTTATCTCGTGTACCTCTAAAAAACACACGAAACTCAGCGTCTGAGTTTGGCTTTTAAACACGGTACTTGACAATGGATCACTTCAAAATGTAGCAGTGCCCGACAAGTTACAGTGCCAGTTGTTTCGTACTAATAGTAGTGTATGAGAATGGAGCAGAAACTATGATGTCATAAGCCTCAGTTGTTAACAAGGTATATTGCAGGGCAATGGTAAATCCAAATAGTGTGTGGTATATTCATGTGGTACCAGTTGCGTCTGGTGATCCACCTAAGAACGATATTAATTAATGAAACTTTCATTCGACTCTCTACTTACCAGTTACAGCCGTTCATGAATTTCATGTACGTTTACAATGATATGTTTCAACTGTATAACACACTCTTTCATTGGGCTAAGTTGATCAAAAGGGATTGCTGCAAATGAACCCGTACAAGCGCTTATGAAGCATGGAAGATAATCAATGTACAATCAAGCTCCTGATCACTTAAATATCAAGGAACTGGTAGCCACTATCGATAGAACGTAGTTAAACATATCTCCAACATTCTTCTAATACTTACAGAATAAAAGCTACTTTTAGGTTGCTACAAATTACCCAGCAGGTTGGGTTCTAATCAAAACAATGCATTATTAGAAAGATACTTCAACTGCCACTGAGCGAAAAGAGTTTTCATGCTGGTTGTTTACTAACTTTCGGAAACTGTCAGTGGTTTAAAAGTTTATTTTCCCATAAAAGAGCAGTTTTCGTAATGCCTAACAGGACACTGAGGAAACACTTTATACTAATAGAATGATTTTAATATTCTCCCATTTCCACTACTTGAGAGTATACTAATTTCGTTTAGAAACTTTTTTTTCGTATCAATTTTCAATTTTTCTTCTACCGTTTTAATTATTATATACGTGAGAAACACTAAACGTCCGATCAACCACTGGAAGGCACTGCAATTTGATAAATAATATATAATGTCCATTTAAAACTGATCGCTAAGTTAATAGCGAGATGAATCGCTAACAACGTTATATTTCCCGTAATCTATATACATGAAGTAATCAAAAGTATCCGTACACCAAGATGAAAGTGAAGTACAAGTTTCGGGCGCCCCCCATCTGGAATACTAGTAGTCAATATGGTGTCGGTCTACGCTTATCCTTGATGACAGCCAACACTCTCAATCAAGTGGTGGATGTTTTCGTGGGCAATGGGTACTTCCGTGCCGAAATGCGGAGTGCCGAAATTAGAATCGGTTAAGATGTAAGTCGGTATTCCAATACATTACACAGATATTCTATCGGATTCACATCAGGACTCCGCGCAGGCCAATCTATTAGTGGGACGTCAATTAGAGGATCTTTGTGAAACGTTTGTGGAATTTGACTTAGAATTTTACGCATGCTGCTTTTTCAGCTTTCTATGGTCAGGTATATGATAATCTCTGGCATTTAAGCTCTTGCACACAATATTCTATACTGCTTTACTGTGGTTAGCACCAGGTTTCAATACTAGGCCATGTAATGTCTACGGACATTGCTAGCACTGGCACTGTCGATTCTCGCCCACGTATTTATATAATTATAAACTTATGACTTACATTAATATTTCTGTCTATTTTTGAACAACCAATTTATTTAACTGGATTATTAACTCTTAATACTGCAGTAACTAATTCATGTATCATTAGTTTAAAAACACAAACTTTAACGCGCAATCTTTATGCCACTAATTGACTACACAAACATTAATGTGCAATTAAGCATTAAAGCGATATGCGTAAACAGATTTAACCAACTATTTTCTAAAAAATATGAAGCGACATTGTTTTCAGTAGTCACATACGTAAAGTCTTTAAGTGATAAAAGGCTCGGCTTCTGAAGGCAGTATCATTGGTATCGATTGAAATAATTTTCTTTCCATTACGCAAGCTTTTATTAACAATAAAGTAGTAACGTTTCTTAATTAAATGACAGTTCGTATAGAATTTAGGAGCTACTCTCAAAGGTCTGTATGCACATTAGAGATTGAAAGAAGTCGAAGATGGCTTGAGCTTACGGCAAGTGCGAGACCATCATTGGTGTTTAAGCAGACACCATTGAACTGAACATATCTTTTTCTTTTTTCTTGTTCTTCAAACGCAAAGAGAATAAAGAATATTTAGAAATTAACTCTTTAAACTTAATACGTATTGTAGTGAGTAGTCTTTCAGACTTTCATTCTTCAAACCTCTACTCAATTTCTGGTTAATCTGCACAATATTTTCGTATGAAATTTACCAGTGAAGAACTGGAAGTCCTGAAATAAAGCTACACATATGAGAGCTGATAAATAAGTGGTGAGCCAAGATATTAAATAAATGTGCTTGTCTTTGAGCGTAGTAATAGATGCAAGTCATTTGATCCTTTTTAATTTTTCTTCTTGTAACCTTTTCTTTTTATATTTTAAGGTTTCTGTGGAGAACAATCTCGGGTATGTGTTTTCTATCCATAGCAGTTTATTAAAATTTATATATCTCACTAACGACTTTCGTTATTGCAACAATATACTGCTGTAGATAAAATTAATACTCGTATACGCCGGAACATATTGAAAATCTGTATACTAATCAGGCCCACTTCCATTCTGATTTAAAGATCGAAAGTTTTGTAGAGGATGTCCCTTTTATAGTGTAACGATGGTGATACTTCGTTCACTTTCATAAAAGTCACAAACACATGAACTACATTCTAAGACATTGCCATTTGTTTACTATGCATAGTCAGGTCAATGTTTTTAAATTACGTGACCACCATTTCGACGTTGAAACTCGAATAATATGCAATTGAAATTGTCCATGGCACTTTCTGACAACTAAATTGCAATGTTTCTGATTTCAATATAGATGTCGTGTATCAGATCCCCACGAACTGTATAAACACCAGTTACAGGGTCAGTCACAGAATGGTATGCGATTTCTTCAATAATGGTATGTCAACATGACTAACATTTTCCTGCCATGTAAACCTGCATACCTCCCTTCAATACAACCATTTTGGTATTCTTCCAATTTCAATAGAAGTTCTTCGCCGTTTTTTTCGAAACGCATCATTTCAATGAATGGTGACATTTCGTGACTTTCCAGTTCATCAGATCAAGTTTGTGATAATTTCCTTTGAGGTTACCTTAAAACTATGGTATATGGAATTCGTCCACACATTCTGGGGATGAAAAATATCCTTACTGAAATTAGAAACATTCCTGTTGAAAGGATGGAATGTGCCAATGCACATGTCAATCGGAGATTGTGCGAATGCCGACGTCAAAATCATGGTCACCTGCAAGACGTCATTTCGAGAACATTAACATTATTGTGCGTATTTTATTAATGGTAGTGTGTAAGTATGCACTGTATGTATTTGTCACTTTTACAATAAAACGCAGTATCAGTAGTGTTCAATTAAACAAAACCGCTTTCACGCTATACCCTGTTTTCCACTCGTATATACCTTCTTCACTTTAGGCCCGGGCCCAACGGCATACTCTACTAACATGGCTTCCTTTTACTGTCCTAACGGGACTGTTTTTGAGATCACATCATTTTAGATCTTTCTGTGCTGATGTAACATACGTTTGATGAATAGAATTTGGAATTCTCGCCTGTGTTTGCCGCGGGCGAGCCTCCCTTGAGCAGCGATAGACATAATGAAAGTTTATTTTAGATGTTTCAGTGTTGACGTAACATACGTTTGGTAGGAATGAAATCGGGAATTTCCGCTGGTGGTTGCCCGTATGTCTTTCACCCGTGGTCCGCTCGCGAGAGCGGCGATGTTATATAATAAAGATTTTATTAAGGGCATTAGATTTATTTCTAAGAGGCAACATCATTTTAGGGACTCGGTGAATACTGTAGGATTTGCTGTTAACATACAGCGCAGGTTTCCCAGCCCTGTTATGGACAGAATCACATGGACAACTATAATTGATTCCTCTTTTATCTTTCAATCTAGATTAATGTGCAGAGTTGTTATTTATTTTTGTCGCGTGTACATTCATGTTTGAGGATTCCTTTCTAAAAATAAAATTATTTTAATGTTCTGGAAAATAGGTTGATCTTCTTTTCATCTTTTTTTGTTTGCCCTATAACGGATCCTTATTTATTTTTGTCTCTCGCATTTCCATGCTCCGCGCCCAAAAGGAAATTTATTTTCATGTTTTCTGAATTAGGTTGACTTTCTTTCAATGTTTGTCGTATATAACGTATATTTATTGATTTTTGTCTCTCATATTTTATGTTCGAGGCTTAGAACAAAGTTATTTTCAAAGTAGGTTTGTGAGGTCAGACCATTCTAGATTTTTGTGCTGACGTAAGCTGAGTTTTATGAAATCAAATTTTTGAGGTTAGACCATTATTGATTTTACTATAGTTTGCCATCATTAGGTGATAAGGTTAATTGAACCTCATTTTAAATATTTGTTTTTAAAGGCAAGCTAGCTTTAGTATGAGTGAATTAGCAATACTTTTAAATTATAGTTTGGCCACCGTTCACACATCATTTTCCCGAGATGAGCCGATATTTGCTTAGAAGCCGCGATAGACCTTATGAAACATTTGTGGATGTTTTTTTGCAGACATAAGCTGTCTTTAGGATCAATTAATTAATAAAATTGTTAACTGATTGTTTGTCTGTACACGTCCACCATTTTGCCGCAATTAGGTGATATTTTGCTTGCCTGTGGTGATAGAATTAATGAAAGGTTATTTTAGATGATTCTTTACAGATGTAAGTTAACTGTAGAATAAACAAATTAGTAATAATGCTAAAATTTATATTGGCCACCGTCCGCCCACCATTTTACCGCCAATAGGTAATAGAACTAATGAAACCTTATTTTAGATCTTCATTTGCAAACGAAAGCCAACTTTAGGATGAGTAAATTAGCAATATTTCTTAATTATTGTTTTGCCACATAACACCCACCATTTTCTCGCCATTAGATGGTATTTGCCTGAGCACTTTAAAACATTTAATTTAACTTTGTTTTAGGTAATTCTTAACAGACAAAGGTTAAATTTAGAATGAACAAATTAGTAATATTTTATAATTATATACTGGCCATTGTCCACCCACCATTTTCTTGCCATCAGATGATATTTGCCTCTCAGCCCTGATAGACCTAACGAAACTTCATTTTAGATTATTATCTGCCAAACGAAGCTAACTTTAGGACAAGCGAATTAGTAATATTAGTAAATTATAGATTGCCACCGCGCGTCTCTTATTTTGCCGTCATTCGGTGATCCCGCTGTGATAGACCTAATCGAGAACCATTTTATATGATTCTTTACAGACGTAAGTTAACTTTAGGATAAGCGAATTAATTATATTGCTAAATTTTAGATTGACCACCGTCTAACCACCATTTTGCTACCATTAGGTGATAGAACAAAGGGAAGTTTATTTCTATGTTTATTTGTACACGTAAGCTAACTTTGAGATGTGTGAATTAGTAATATTGTTAAATTACGGATCCTCCCCGCCATTTGCTGGCATTAAGTAATATTTCTTTGCCATTTCCACGATGGGCATGATTAGAACATAATATGAATGAAAATTCTTTATCTAATATTAAGGATATCGCATTTATTTATTTTAAAGCCTCCTCCCTACAGCACTAGAAAGATAGGAAAATAGAAGAATGGTTAGTAGAGGGAAGAGTGTTATTTGTTCACGAAAAAAATATTATACATATCTTACAGTTGAAGTGAATGCCTTTTCACTCGAAGATATAATAATTTTGGGAGAATAAACACAGATGTACTTACGTGCTCACTGTCACGGGTAGACTGAGACTGCTTTCGTATACGGAACCGTTAGAAGCACTGACCTGTTTTGTCAGATTCCATGAAGAATGTTTTAACAATGTCGGATATGAAGTACCGACAATTATTTTTGTTTCTATTTCCTTCTACTTAATTAGTAGGTCACCACTATTTTGAGACAGTTCCTTAGTGGTTTTATTAGTTAACGGTGTGCAGCAAAGAAATATTTCCTTGTTCAAAGATAGTAATGTTAATGATTAGTTCTTAACGTTTTCAATGACACATATATCCTTGTCTAGTAATTGATACGATGACAAACTTTAGAGCCGAACTTTTGCAAACACAAAACAAAGGTGTTTTACCTGGTCTGCCGTCCTAAGTCTGTGCTAAGATTTCTGAGGGATATCATCCTCATACGTTATCGTCTTAGGTTAAAGCTGTCATCAGTTCATAAACTTTTAAACACCTTTGTAAGTTTAAGAAATTCTTCTCGCTTTTTTCAGAAGTAATGACGTATCTGATAGAGTGTGCACGTTTCTTCCCTATTAATAGATTAACGTTCTACTCAATAGGTAATCTTGTCTGGTATATAGATACCGAACAGTTACAGTATTAAATTGAATTGAGTTGTATTTATGGCCTTTAAGAATCTTTGTCTCCGGTCGGGGGAACGAATGTAGGAAGGAATATCTAATGCCTAATTTGAAGGTACCATTCCGGTATTGGATGGCATGGCTGAGGAAACACATGCCAGGATAGTTGTCCGTTGGGTAAAACCTAGAACCTTCCGAATGCAAAGCCAACTCTCCATCAGCTGAGCTACTGCCTCTTGGTGCATGTGATCGAAACATTCCTTAATGTGGAGTTTAAAGAGAATTCAGAACAGACAGAATTTGTAGACGAACAGGAATATATTTGTAGGAAGAGTTCCACCGTCAGCAGTGGTCAAGTTTATAGTATTGGTTTCACATTCAGAAGTTTCTAGGTTCTAACTCAATGACTGGTCATCCTAATTAAGTCAGAGTTTAGATTTTTTTCTCATTCACTC
Organism: Lepisma saccharinum; assembly: GCA_022664845.1. Lineage (NCBI taxonomy): Eukaryota > Metazoa > Arthropoda > Insecta > Zygentoma > Lepismatidae > Lepisma > Lepisma saccharinum. Next base: position 54,608 of record JAGDQP010006419.1, on the reverse strand, counting down.
TAGATTAATACCAAGATGGTACTTTCACAAGACTATGGCAAATCTCTGACGAAATATAATAAAGGATAGGCTATAGGAAGTTTTAAAGAACCGTTACGCTGGAGTGACAGAGGAAAACCTCTGGTAAACATGAAGATTGTTTACCGCTGGGATATAACCCAGGAATTCTCGAATCCTAATAAGTCATTGCTGCACAGTTTTGCTCTGGTACTAACTGAGTTGATTATAATATTTTACAAGGTGTTCCTGGCTAAAATCAGTTTAATTCGTCTGGCTGAATGTTAAAAATAGCATATCTGTAATAGACTTAAGTGTCTTAGCATTATAAAGTACAAACCTTTAAGCTGAGTCCTAAATGTTTATTGATTTCTGTTTATTAGCTTTAAGCATTTGTGGCAATGGTCGACCGGTGTTTACTATCAATCCCACTATTTTGCATATATTTTTTTTAATGAATAAAGATTCTCGATATGGTAAATTGTGCTCTTTCTAATGGTTCGTTTATCAGATTGACACACTGAGCCACCATATTATTCGGGAGCGTTGGCGTTCATAGGTTCAATTTTAGAGGCTGACTATCCTGACGGAGGATTTTCCAGGTTTTTTCTTAATAATACCAGACAAAAACTTTGATGGACCTTTAAACTTAGGTTCTGGCCGACATCTTCCCGCATCCTTTGTCCTCCACTATCCCGGCCTGAGACTTACATGTCTAAAGGTCATAAATAAAAATTCCAAAATTTCAAATCAGCTTAACTATGACGTCCGAGAAGAACTGCTAATTAAGGAAACTGTAGGCCGAAGTACATTGTAAACCTACATTGAATAATCTTGAAATCGATATATTTGTCATTAACGTTCTAAGTATGTTTGTAAATTTTGAAGTAAGCGAGCTACAGCTTTTGGAAAACTGGACTCCAAGCCACCTCGTTCAACGAATTGGCACGAGCTTGGCAGGGAGCACAGAAAATAAGCGTACTACCTTTTGACAAACAGGGCATCTTTCCCAGTATTTTTGAACCCAATGCCCTTAATGAGAAGAAGCAATTCGTCAACGAGTTGACGAAGGGTCGTAAGTCACTTTTTTATCGAAATTGAGATAAGACCATCAATATATGCATAGGTACTAATACTTTTATTTCACGAAAGATCATACGGTATATCTCTGTCTTACCTATTCTCATATACAGAGCATTTTTCGGAAGGGTGTTTTCCCAATATTGAAAGCACTTATTTTAATCGTCATGAATACAAAAACAAACCACACAAATGAAAATAAATTTCATGTTGCTGTGCCTGATACATGAGACTTATTTTCTATAAAAGTTTGCTAATTACTATAATTTATTTATACGTAAAATGTACCTGCACAACTGCGTATATCCAAACTTACGTTGAGCAAAAACTCATTAAAAAAACTTACTGTAGATAAAGATAACAGAAAAACACGCCACTAACGTCTTGCTAGTAAGTTAGGTAAGAACTTCTTCACTGTTATTATTTATTTCTTTTCTTTTTTTAACCTTGTTTCGTCTTTTTCACTTTCTGATCAATTCATTTTACTTCGTTTTTCACTTCAGTATATTATGTATTCTCTTCTGATTGCGACATTTCATCTTTATGCACGGTATTTATACGAGTATCATTTGAAAACTTTACCTTGGAATTTTCAATCGCTGACTGCACTTTAACATTAGCTCCTTGAAAACTCGTCAGCTGTTTGTTCGGAATCCTCTCCAGTTCCACTCCATGTTTCATAATTCCACTGGTTGCAGCAGTCGGCCCGTCATCCACGTGCTGATCCGTGGCAGGGTTGCCAGTTGTTGGTTCTTTATCAAATTGTAGTCGTTGTCTGCTTGTTACGAGGTGCGGGAATTCTTCCATATTCAGAGGTCTGGCCGTATTTTCCAATTCGTTCAAATTATAAGGTGCTTTTTTGTTCCATAACGCGTAATCCTTTCTCAAGATACTCATATTGTAAATGTTCCGTACACAAACAAATATAACATTTCTTTGGACCATTATCAGACGTTATCGTACAATTGTATCCGTACACATGAATAAATTCTGTGAGGGTTTTGTTCAATTTATCAAACACTATCAATTTTCTTCTGTCCTACACTGAATACATTAAAGAGCTATTATGCACCACGTTCGTTATCTTACATACTACTCCAAATTGTTTCATAATGTTTTCCGTTTGTTCATTAGTGACTTCCAGAGGTAAACCAGTTATTATTGCTTTGGTTTTACAACTTTCATCTTGATATATAGGTAGTTTCACTTGGATTCCGCCATCTTTATATGCAAAATAACCTTGACTACTAGTTAATACTCTTTCCATAATTTCCTGATTCCGAAGTTTTAAAAAAGACACTTTTGTACGAGCTTATTTCCAGAGCTAAAAGTTCACTTTGAAATACTTTACACTGTTAAAAAATTTGATAATGTATGATTTCATTTTTAGGTCTAAAACCTAATTCTCGACAGTCTACCACTACAGTATCCTTGCGCGCCAATTTATAACTTGCCATGTGACTGTTTTTTCAAATTATTTCTATACTTACAAAAACCTGTTTCTACACTGAGAACATTGAACACTTCTGTAATAGACCCAAAAAGCACTTTAAATATGAGATGCCTGCCAAAACTTGAAAGTCATATAAACGTGTTACAAAATTAAGGAGCTCACATAAAACACATCTGCTTCCTAGCACTATTCCGATCCGTCCAAGTCGCCCACGAAGGCGACCTGGCAAACAGCCCTTTCGAACTTGTATTTACAGTGCAAGTGTTACGGAAGAAGCCCGGTCACGTGTCTTATTGTCTGGTTATGTTCTACCACTTTAAAACATCTAAAAAATGCATGGTTATAGAAACACTAAAAATACAAGGTAACCAAAAATGTTTTTGCCTTTGTAGAGCAGTGATAAAACAAAAAGCAATACAGTGGACGGTACGTAGCTTAAGGTTTGGAAGTAAGCTCCATCAACATCCAACACATTTTGCCAACGATCCTGCAGCAGCACAATATCCTTGGGATGATAGTCAGCGGTCTTCGAGGCAAAGAAGTCCGTGAGTGCGTTCCGCAGCTCTCCCTCATTGGTGAAGGATCTCCCACGGAGGTGGTTGTCGATAGAATTAAACAGATGGTAATCTGTTGGCGCGAGGTCCGGTAAATATGGTGCATGGCACAGACCATGACACGTTTTTCCAGGCAAATACCAGAACGGTACTTGTTAACTATGCTCTGGGCGACTACCTACTAACATTTTTTCGTCCTTCCAATTCCAACCTGAGCCTGAGATGCTTAGACGCCATACATAAAAATTCAAAATGAAGAAAGTAACCGGTTTAAACCGAAATCGGACAGGAATCGAACTCTTGTTTTCGTGATTAAAGTACCTACAATGTGATTACACATAAGATATCCTTTACAGATTACTTTAACCTTGTCGAAGGCAAAGAAGTCCGTGAGTGCGTTCCGTAGCTCTCCCTCATTGGCGAAGGATATTCCACGGATGTCAATAGAACAGATGCTAATCTATTGGCGCGAGGTCCGGTGAATATGGTGCGTAGAATCTCCCAGCCAAGTTGCTGAAGGGTCTCCCGGGTCCTATTTCCCACATATGGGTTCCCATTGTCGTTGAGGAACAGCATACCCTCGCGATTCATCAATGCCGGCTCCTTCTGTCGCAGTACACGGTGCACCCTTTGTAACTACTATGAGTACAGGTAGGTAGTGGTGGTTTGGCCAAGTGGAAGGAGCTCGTAATGCACCACTTACCGACAAGTCCTCCATACAGAGAGCATAACCTTTTGTGAGTGCAAATATGGTGTTGAGGTGTGAGGAACAGGGTCACGTCACGACAGCCAATATTTGGTACGCTTGAGAGTGTCATAGAGGATCCACTATTCGTCACCAGTGAGCAAGAGATCAAATATGGGTGTGTTCAGGTGCCGAGCGAGCAAGGACAAACAGGCTGTCACTCGTTGTTCCTTTTCGTCTGACGACAATGTGTGGGGTACCAACTTGCTTAACCCGTATAACTTCTTTATCCCACGCAGGTGCAGTCTGACTCAGCAGAAACATGGAACCTTTTCTGCAAGTTCATCACACGTTAGACCACTGTCTTCCTCGATGGCTGATTTCAGATCCACGTCATCCAACACATGTGGTCGTCCACTGCGAGGTTGATGCCGAATGCCTGGCATATGCGGCGAGTTGATGCGTCAGCTGACAGGCCCACTTTAAAGTCATACAACAAACACACACGAACAAGCTGCTTCAATAGCCCCACTTCTCTTGTACACTGGACGAGCTATGACTGTTGTATGTGAGCACCGTGCCTGTATTACTGAAGGTCGGTGGACTAACTAACTCCCGGTAGCTTGGCAGGCACGTGCGTCATTTCGTTTCCTCTCTGTGAGCGCATGATTAATGGGACGTCAAAAACGGCAAAATCTTTTTGGTACATTGTACATAACATATATATTTTTCGATCCAACTGTTGTCTTATCTTTTTTAAATTTTTCTTTCAAATTTTGTAATCTCTCTAAAAATTTGATTTGGCGCTAAAATAAATGAAACAATTACCATCTTGTAGCGCTTGAAAGAAAACTTTAATTTTAAAAGAAGGAGCTCATCGTAGGTGTAAATCCAAATATGTCGCTAAACTACCAGAAAACATACTTTAATTTATTTTGAGATTAGGTTAGCATCTTTTGAGCTAAAATTTGGTGGAGAGCCGTCATTTTTTATCCTGAATATGGTAATATGTATTGATCACGATTCCTTCCAAGGCACGTTAAACCATCATATCCTGATAAGGGGTTTGAACTTAAAACAATATTAAAAAAAAAAAAGAATGAAATGTTAACTTTTTCACAAATTTTAGATATTATACCAAAAACGCAAGAAAAATTCAAGAAATCAATTAATAATAATAAATGTGAACATACCGTGACACATTTTGACAAAATGTATACTGGCGCACAGAAATATTTCTTACAAGGGATTCACAAAATCTGTGGTAAGTGATAAATTAATTAGTGTACGCCCAAATTTTTACCATTTATGCTGTTTTAGGACGTAAAATCTCAAAATTGGGGGTTCATATCTGCTAAAGGAATAAGAGTAGATAAAAACTGGTGTGATTTATATTTCTTGTAACAAGTTAGTCTAAAACGATATGTCACATGACCCACTTTCTATTACAAATTCTCGAGCAAATTCCAAGATGGCAGCCATGATTCTCGTCTCCTGTATCTGGTAACACAGCATCCACGTTACTTCTATGCAATATTTTGTCTCGCTCCCTTCACACGTTTTCGATTTACAAGGTTGTTTCCTGTCTTTTGTACTGTACACTGTAGTGTACAGTATTGGAGTAGTCATTGGGTAGTTTGGAGAGGAATATAGCAATTCACAGATCGTCCTTTCTGGTCTCATTGGATCACATTCTCGAGGAAAACATATTTTAGCACCAGAATTTATGTTCGAGCAAAAAACATTCCCTTGTTAGTAAATAATTCTGGTGAAGGCTGGTGAAGGAGAACTTCGGGATAGGGCTACCATATTTTTAGAAGCCAATCTCATACACTTTAACCATGCCCATAAATATTGTTAATTCGGTACCAGTACCGTATATAAGGTAAATGGGTGAACTAGTCCTGTCTGACTGGTTCAAAATTTATTCTACGAACATGTTATGCAAGTACCTAGGTAGAATACTTTTTCTTGTAGGAAATTTGTATAACGGTATATAAAATCCTAGAATAGTCTTTAAAAAAGCAGAGAACAACAATAGTGATAAGTTTTATTATTATTACTATTAAGCCCATAAGGTAGTAGATATCGCATCTAGTACAATGTATGAACATTATTTGTTTGTAATAGGCACAAATTATTTTCAACTTAATCAAACTAATTAGGAATAAACCTTCTACCATATTTACAAAACCATAGCTTCTAGTGATTTTTCTTTATTTACTCACGTGAGACTTTCAAGAGCTTTTAGGCGAAATTAATTTCCATATCAGCCTATCTCACTCCTTATTTAAAATGTAAATAACAGTCAAAAATAATTTTCTACTTGGAATACTTTTTTCCTTTTTTATAATACTGTGGACTTTTATGTCCTTTGCTTTGCACTGGATATTACACGTTCTGCCTTTTTTTTCCTCAGTGAGTTATTTCAAAAACCTTATCCGTGTACAACTTTAATTTGAATTACATTTTTAACGGGTAAGGCTGCTGTTATTTCACAGTACGTTCTTGGTTTGAGATTTCTTCTTAATCAGCAGAGTAACATTTGTAAGATGGAGTTAAGGTGAAACAGAATTAATATGACTTCAGCTTTTGCCTTCACCGACCTGGCCACACTGTGTGTTTCTCTTAAATAAGCGTTGATATGTGATGTAGAGGGACAAAGGAACTCTTTCAGTAGTGCTAAATTACGGGTTGATGCCTATTCTGATGATGTGAATGGAAATGGAGGGATAAAGAATATTTTGAAGTGTTATAAAATTGTTTGCATGCCCATTACTTTTTCAACAAGGAGGTTATAGGTCCCAGATTTCGTTGTCCAACTTGGAGAGAAACGAACCTCGGATTGACATTGGTTGCAAGCAGGGACGTACTCACGCCCGGATTAAACGGAAATTCAGTTGTTGTTGCTTTCTAGGCGGGGGGGAAGGGTTGGGGGGTTTAAAATTAGTATCATTTTCGGCAAAATTATCCGCTACTTACGTACATTTCACACCAAGACAAACATCAAACCCCCTCCTTGAAACCAACTTCTAGGTACGTGGCTGGTTGGGAGGTAAACATATTCGATCCCTTTTGTCTGTCATCATCATGATGGTTTTCCGTAGATAGGACAAAAATGTAGTGTGACAATGTCAATGTAATAGTTTTTGTTTATGATCTTTAGGGATCTATGGTTCAGTACTATACAGTAGATGACTCAGGTTGGGTAAGCTAGGAGAAAGGATCCAGAAAGGAGTCAACCAAAGCCTAAAGCTAAACTACCATCCCAATAGTTGTCTGGTGCGACTAGTGGCGTAAAAAATGGGTGATAACTTTTAGAGGGAAATTCCCAAGAAAAAAATTCCAAAATTTTCCTACTTTAATAGTAGGTAATTAACGAGGAAAATAAATTCCTGAGGCTTAATAGGGTGATTCCGGGAGAGTCGCCGCATACAGGATAGACTACTTTTGGGAATTGTCAACAGAATGCGGTCAAATGCGAAACGCAGGAGCGCAATAGACGTGAGAGGAAAAGTGAAGTGGTTGTGTACATGTGTGTTTCTTTCTACACATTGTACGACGCATTAACTGAGATAAGTCTGATGTTTTCCTACATAATTTTTTTCACGTTGCAGTAAATTCATATTTGACGGTAAAGTACTACATTATTATGAGTTTTTGCGAGTTCCAGCAACAGCATGGTCTTTTCAAAAATGTTGTCAGGTTAGTTTAGCCATCTTGGTTCTCAAGGCCAATGAGTTATGAGGTGCGGCGTCTCACCCAAAGCGTATGACATGCCGCACTTTTCTCAAAAGGGACACACGCCGCACGGAATAAATTTAGACCAATGATTTGAGATGAATTATGAAACATTGTTAGTGAAGTTATAAATAAGTTATGGTGTCTATGAAAACTCAATACACTTATTTATGCGTTTGTTATTTGATCCCTGTTTAATTAGTTGTGGTTATTTTAAACAATAACAATGAAAATAGTAAAAATACATTTTTTCTTTATTTTTATGTTAGGCTTAGATGAAAATGCCGATTTGTTACAAAAGAAAAGCAGGGGTAAAAACCTGTGGACAGTGGGACCCAGAGAGATTGAAGAAAAGCAACTGTGAGATATTTCGTAGTCTAAGTTCATTGACTTCTTTTTGCTTCTCGTTTTGTTGGCCTGTTTTTGAATTCTATTGAAACTGGTCTAAACTTAGCGTTGCTACTGTGTTATTGTCCAACTAGTATTTTTCAGTTAAGATAGGTGCTGAACATAGTCCATGATTTTTTAACTTTTACTTCTTCCTTACATTGTAACATTGAGATACTCTACAGTAGACATTAGACAAATAATAAAAAAAAACTAAAATACAATATAATGTAGGTCTTCATAGCTTAATTTCTTAGCATGGGTAGAGAAATCACTTATAGTCTGGTTTTGTGATATGTGGTGTATCACCCTCATAGGTCGGGCCTGTTACCAATAGCAGATGGGATAGGCACCGTGATGTAATGTTCTAAAAAAATCTAAGTGATGCGTGATTAGACTATAAGTGTTGGTGTGCTTGTCAGGAACATGACTGGTCACCATATTAATTAGGTATTTTTATTTTAAGTACATCATGGGACTTGGAATAGTCTTTTTTTAAAATGTGCGCGATGTCAGCCTGATTTACCCTACACATAACGATTTTTAAACAAACATTTTTTATTATTATTTTATTAAGGACTACTTTATTTCTTAGTAAAATTATATCAGTTAACTATTATCTTAAACATTGCAATAATCATGTAAAACGTCTAAAATTGACCTACGTAATTTTGTTTGAATTTACAGTAGTTGATTCGCTTACTAGCTTCTTTGTTCATCAATTATAGTCACTGTATCGGGCAGCAAATATGTCTACGTAATAGACCGTAAAACTTCCATCTGCCAATGCTCTCGCTGTTTTAAGGATTTTCGTTTGGTGTAGGGCCTGCCGAAATGATATTCATGCAGTGTTTGCTTCTTGATCGGTGTTCTGCCTGGAGGCAGGTGCGTTGTCTAAATATCCGTGGGCAAGTTGAACCAATGGTGTCTAGCTATTGCCTTCTGTTGGATAAAGGTCACGTTCTAAAACCGGGACATACGGTTAAAAGTGTGTTTAGAACCACTTATATTCCATTGAATATTGAACCCAGGATAGCCAGAGAGCGTTGCCAATCACTACAATTTAATTTAGAACAGTAGAAGAATGGATTTAATTACAAACCTTAAGATCGATTAGTGAGTGGTAACCTTGCTGCCATATAATTAAGAAGTTACAAGGTTCCTTATGTAATAACAAGTGGGTCGACGGAGTCTACTATATTGTTAGCCGCGTCCTAAGGCATCTTTATTTAAGAAAAGACAATGACAATCTAGCATCATCCTAAGTTGTCAAGGAACTTTCTCCTCCTCCAACAGAAACCTACTCATTTGATACCCTCATATGATTTACTTAGAACTTCATTTTTTAGGCCTCGAGCTTACACTTTTTGCGACCTGTCATCGCATAATTACTATTTCTTTGGGCCAAAACAAGTAATGCAGTGTAGGTTTTGAAGTTTTAGTGAATTTTTTTTTTCACACAGCCCCCCAAAAGTATCTGGCCACTTTGGCTATAAGCATATTCATTTTTGTGAAAACTTTGCTGAAAATTTCAAATCCTTATCTTTTCTGGAGAATATAATTCAAATGCATACTCAGTCGGAAAATCTATACCCACACGACCTACTTCATAAATTTTCAGTTTTCAGTTCCCCGTGTTTGAGCATTTAGGCTCTCATTTTTTTTGGCGCTGATTGTATAATTACCATTTTCGTAGACAAAGGCTATAACATAGTAAAATTTTTGAAGTTCAAGTGAGTTTTAAATATTTGCTTTCAAATTAAGTGCTTTTAAAAAATAAAAAGAATCATGTTTGACTAATTTACGAACAAAAATGTGGAAAGCCAATTTTATGAGGGAACAGATATACATTTTGTTTATAACATAAAGAATAATATTAAAATGGTTTTGAAGGATCAAGGGGATGCACGTGGTGGCTCATTAAAATATATTGCAAAAAGATAGACTTTTGATCAATTTTCAATTAAAATGTCTGCCATTATGATCTAAAACCAGATTAATTTTTTTGAACTTCACTATACATTTTATTTACACTCTACATAATAAATAATAGCCACGATAGATCTGGGGGGATCCTTCTGACTCCCTGACTACAATGCCATCCTGAGTTAAAGATGCCGAGAGGTCCAATTATTAAAAAAATTAAATTCCCCCCCCAAAAGAGCTCAAATGCCATTTTATGTAGTATATTGAACAAAAACAAAGCGAAATATATGGAAATAAATCGGTCCTGGCAATATTCGAGGTACTATTTGTCTGGTATGACTGAAGGAAAAAAAGTCCTCAGTCATGATGGGTGGCCACTAGCCGAGAACACATGCACAACCTGCAGAATGTGAAGGCAACGCATTATCAACTCAGTTAGGGCCACAAGCGAGCAGGATTCAAACGTCTTGAATAGAAAATAGTAATAATAATAAAAACAAATCTTATTTAAACGAAAGAAAATATAAATAAATTACTTAGTAATATATATCATTTCTGTAAGTTTCTAATTTTGAACTGTTTTCTTACATATTTAAGATGGAAGGATAGTTTACACACTTTTTTTCTGTTCAACACTTGATATACTGTAAGCCTTTATAAGTTTGAAGTTAACTGGCTTTGAATAAGAAATACTAATTAATGTAAGGAAACAAGAAATAATTTAGTAACTTGTTGTTTACTGTAACCCTCTCTATATTTTAAATTAATATTTTTCCTAGATGTAATGGGAGAACAATCAATTTTATACATTTTTCTGCTCAATGTTTTCTGCATTCTCAACATTTCATATTCTGGTAGCTGACTACTCGTTTTTTTTAGGATCTAGGTTCATCCTTCTACAACCTGTCCCACTAAAATACATAGGTACCTTTCGACAAAATGAGTTGTCTGCAAAACACAACTGTCGATAAAAAGAGTTGTCGAAAAATTAGTTTTCGATGAAACGTACCAGTCGACAAAATGAGTTTTCGACGATACGTACCTGTCGATGAAACGTGCCCGTTCACAAAGTGGGGTCGACAATATGATCTATCGACAAAGTGATTCTTGACGAAATGAATGCGACCGGGGAGAAGTAGGTTCTTGAAGAACTGGTATGGGAGCGTTTGTTAAAATCTGGCCGAAGTTTATAGAACGGATTAAGTTACAAATAAAGCAATGTTCTAAGATATGTTGCTTGTTCATTGTTCCCTTTTAATGAACATTAACTTTCGCACGACTTTGTATAACGACTAATTCTTTCAGCCTAGTTTCAAACTTTATTCGTAAAAGAAATTAATGTTCATTCACTCACCCCATTCCAAGTGGTTCTGAATTTGCTACCGGCAATTCATATGGAATGTTGAACGCCTCCAATTCGTTATGAATTAGCTTGACCCTATGATAAAGAAAAAAATATAGACATTAATTAAATTTGAAATTAAAATATAAACGTAATCTCGTACAGAGAACGAACAAAGTCTCTGAAATGCACAGTAGCGAACATGGGCAAGAAACCATACATGAAAGTTTGCGTTTAATCAGTTCTGGAGAGCAAATGAAAGAAAAAATATAGTACAATTTGAGGAGATAGCGTGAAATTCCACCACGACGAGTCTGTATTTTCCAATTTTTGTATAATTTTAGGGAATTCTACACCAAACTTGTACACGTCGTTAAAGAACAAAGAAAATATTGTTTTTTGTGTGTAATACACGGTGTCTTATATTAATTTTACCTACATACATGTGAATATAGTAATTATTACAATTAACTCGCTTTCCTGCAGATTGGTCACAGCAGCGAAATAATAGACACATTAATGGTTTTGTGCATTAGGTTATTATAAAAATAGTCCCTCGCGCGAAAAAATGGAAGCCTCGCTATGTGCACATTGTCTTTATTTTTTATCAAATGCAATCTCGGTTTTAAATCCCATAGAGTCACGCTAATAGCAACTTGAGTGCAAATAGTCTTTTATTCGTTTATTGAATGCAATGCTCCCGAGGACAAACAGCAGCAAATGCAATTTTGGTTTAAATTTCGTATTAGGTAAGTTCCATCTCAATCCATGCACAAGAAAAGAAAAATTGTACCCTCATAGTCTCAGAATTTGTTCAAAATATTTTTATGGGTAGCTGAACTAGATAGAAGTAGCCCATCTTTTGTTTTGCCCTAAAAAAATGTTTAAAGGAGTTTCAGAGTTGCCAAGTTTTACCCTAAATTTCGCATTTTTGATAATTTTGTTTTCAGCCACTTTCAGGACAAATATCAGGAACCAGGTAAAAGGTACGAGCATGAGCTTGCTTTCGTCTTGTAGGATAGTTGTTTCTTAATGAAATGAAGTCAGAATTGTCTACATATGACGTCACGTCAACGAGAACGCGGTTTCAAAATGGCGATTTTTATGCAAAGCATGATTTTTGACGCTTTATTTTTCGGGTTTAGGAAAGCAATTGTTTCGTTTTTTCGTTTTGACTGTATAAAAGACATACAGAAGCTCATAAAAAACATTCTCGTCTTACGTCACTCGCTTACGTTTTCAGTATTCGACTTGCAAAAGGGGCGAAATATAGAAAATCGACGTATTTCAAGCGCCATTTTCTAAAAAGAGCCTGCTTCAAAAATTTTGAAATTTGGTAGGCTGTTAGAGTTACATATTTGTAACAGTCTCTGTTAGTTTCATTCTCGACCCGTAACTAGTACAGTTTGTGCGGGGGTTCGAATTTAGCAACCCTGGGAAATGTGCGTCAGAGTAACAGATACCATTTTGCGCTAAAACGAGTCCGTATATGAAATTTTAAGTAGATAACGAAAAGGTTTATTTCGAAAAAGTACACATAAAAAGGCAATAAAATTTCCAGAAAATATAATGCAGGGCCGTAATAAAAAAATATGAAAGTTTTGTGCCAACTTACAACTATATCAGTTATTGACACCATGTTCTGCGAAAATGACTAGTACGTCTAATTCTATACTACTACGACTACTATAATAATAATACTGCTACTTGTGACCTACTTGGGTCGACCCCAAATAATAGGACCAACCCGTAACCAGATCACCACCGCGGGAGAAAACTAGACTGATATGTGGTGTTAACGTCTCACTTCTATATATGCATATAGCGCCGTGAGAATAAAAGGCACGTAGAGTCACAGGTTAGGGTGGGAACAAAACCTAACACCTGGAACTGGACTTCCGGTAATTGTAATAATTTGTTAGGTGTTCAAGAGTACAGGAGGTTAGAGAACGGTTTAACCGATAATGCTCCTCCTGTGGTTCCTCAAAAACACTATAATTAAACCAGAACCGCAACTTTGATAAATAGGTATAAATGGCGGGAAAGTCTAAAAAATGACTTCAGACGTGATCAGACACCTCAAGATGAGTTTCACACACCATAACTCGCCCAAAACCAGAATGCAAAAATTTGAGGGTGAACTTTTTTATAACTACAGAGAAATGTCCCCTATTCCTACTTAGTTGGATCAAGATCTCAAAAATTTTTAGAACTGTTCAGAACTGTCTCGTTGGCTTCAAACGAACATATACAGGAGTATATTGCAGGATAATAACACTTTAAACTACCTTTATAACATTTATTGACAATAGAACTGACGATGTTTTTCAACAAACTTTCATATATATCAAAGGTTGGTCGTATATATTGTACGGAATTTAATATCATGCACTTTTCTGATCACAGTCCGCTGTTAGTAGATATACACAAAATTATCAACCATTGACTGTATCTCTAATCCAGTAAACGCTTCTCCACGCTTTACGGTACTGATACAACAAGAAAAATTGAATTTCGTACTATACAATATTGAATAATAAAATATATATTCAATGAAACAGAAACCACGTTAATCTAAGAAAATACCGGGGTACCCTTTTTCGTCGCTGAGCTCAGAACGTTACAATCACTCTGTTTTCTATTTTTTCTTTACAACGCTTCTGCTAGCTTTATTTGCAACGACTATGTACGTCCAAGATATAACATTTGAGTTACATATTCCGGACAACCTAACTCTTCCTTGGAGGCTTGCCTCGGACTATCTTTAACATATAATTTTACATGAGCCCGTCAACCATAATATTGATTACTATAATCAGGCGAGAACTAATTTCTAACTCACACATATAGAAATGTTCAATCTTACACTTTTTTTTTCACAGCGTTACTCGAACCTGCCTTAGCCTTGTTTGATCTGGTTTAACGTTAACCATAACTTGAACGGAACGTGAGCAGTCAAAGATTTTTTTTCTTTCTAGCGAACAATAATATTATTTACTGCTCCGAATTGTAATTAGTAAACATATTCCATATGCCATCACAATCCATATGGCCGTGGAATTTAACCAATACACAAATGTAATTCCCGCCTGGAACATTCACAGATGTTTCCGAACTATGATAGCATGTATTTATAGTAAAACGAAAAATAACAGTGCTGTACTTTTCCCTGATTACACACTGATACTTTATTTCTTATTTTCTTGGGGTAGCAGATCTAAACATACTACCAGACTAGTTACTGATCAATGCACGGACATTACTTATTCCAGCAAGCGATGTAAGTACTAGTACCTGACAAGTATTAATTTTCAGGAACGTGTGTGCATTTATTATTTGACCTTTTTATAAAAGAGTACGACACACATTATTATCTTTCTGTACGCTTACAACGTATCAAACATATGATCCTTTCTTTGTTTTCTTTATTTCTATTCATATACTCAATATCATCTTATTTTAGTTCAGTTTAGATTAGTTTGGTTTAGGCCCACTTTGTCTTTGTGTCAACCTAGCTATTACACAATAAAAACGGGTGAAATAAGTACGCAATAAACGTCGTCTAAAACAATAAACAATGCTTGCATATCACGTGACCGACCGAATTAACCAATTCCGGGCTCCACTTGTCACGGTTCGGATATGATAATTGCGTATTAATATAATCTTGCATTCAGTTCTGTGCACAAGAACATTGAACAAATATTTCCAAATAAATGTATTCTTTACGGTGCCAAATATCTTCACAGACATCCAGGATGGATAAGAAAAAAGAAACAGACACATTACCTTGACAGCGGCGTCTATCGCCCGTAAGCATGGAGCTGTATAAATACTTTCCCTTCTTTATGGATTTCACAGTTCAACACGCCTCCCTTTTTATCTCTACATCCACTGGGTAGACTAATAATCCACTCCCATGAATTTCCGTCCATCTAACACTGGACTTACTGCTGTGTGGGATAATAATTCACTACTACGTTTTCCCCAGTGCACTGTCAATCATGTCACTTACGTCATCTACTGCTCGACTGAAACATCGTTACCAAGTCTGCCGGCTGGATTCACATGTCCACGCAGCCGCATCATTTCCAGCGGCAGGATTTTCATTCTTGCTTGCATATGCACACAAATCTTTCAACATAAAATGCACAAAATCAGGTGAGCTTACTCCCTGTCCATAACAAACATGTGAAGGGCCGTGCGTGTCCGTCACATACTATACTACTACTACTACTGCGTTGGTACGGCTGAAATGGCAACACTGACGGCTATCGCGTTCGACTTCTCAATCTCCCAAAGACAAATAAGATGTGAAGAATGATCTTGCCATTTATCCTGAAGATGCGATGAACGGTAAATAAATGAAGTTTTATAAGGAGTTGGTAACGCTGACAGAAGAAAGAATAGCCTAAAATCTCAGAGGGGGCAAGTCCCAACCAATGATCTCTATCTAAAAGCGATACTGGGCTGACTGCAGCCGTTGAAAATTTCACTAATACATGAAGCCAGAGAGCGGAGAGGACAATTATTTTGGTTTGTCAACTTCCAGTCTAAATCAATATGTACCAAATTTGCTGTTCTAACTCAGTTTTTAATGCTTGATATCGTTATATGGCCTGTTTTTTAGATTTATGTCTTAATTCATGCAAAAAACGTAAATATTACTTGCAGCTTTTCTATTATATGCAGAGTACGGTATACTATTATATAAATAACTCAGAAATTAAGACCTAAATCGAAAAACGGATCACACAGCGATAAGAAGCATATAAAATTGAGGTAGATATGAAAATTTGGTCCATATTGGTTGAGACTGGAAGTGGACAATCGAGTTTAAATATTCGCTCTAGCGTCTATCTTTCGACACTATGTAGTCACTTCAGTATCGCTTCGTAGAGCTCGATGGTCTCAACTATGTAACAAAATTAACTGCAATCGCTCAAGCCGTTTTCACGTGATGGTAAGAACAAAGATTACATTCTAGAACATTAAACAAACAAAACAAAAAAAAAAAAAAAAAACTAACCGTTATCGGTAGTAAAGTCTAGCAAAATCAATACATATATAGGTAAAGCATTCCCTCCCCGTTAGCATGGTGTATGACGCAATTGGAAAATAAGTCTGGGGATTAAAGCAAAGAGTATTCGTATAGATCAGTCTGTATATTAGCATTGGAAATCACAAGATAGCTAGCGACAACCGCAGCCAATCAGAGCAAGTCATGCTATCACAATGCCTCTTGCGACAGAGAAATTAGCAACCACGGACACGCAGGCGGGTGGACGAAAATATACAGCAAACCCGTTGATGCATTGAAACATAACTGAAACGTAACAGGCAACGACTGACTGACACTCCTTGCGGATTTAAATGTCGACACGAAATACTGAATATCGATTTTGCTTGGTGCTCCGTCCTCTTGACACCGGGAGTGCTACTATCACTGAGATGATTTTTGGATTAATAAGTTTCCTGCAAAATCTTACAACTTACATCATCACGTAATGGTATATGGGAATTCAAAAGTGATAGCTTTAACTGAATAGACCCATCTGGCTACGAAGGACTAAAGTTATGCTAGTGGGTGTTTTTAATGTGTATGCGGCATGTCGCAAAAGAAGTTCAGTTCTAAAAGATTTTTTTGTGCCGATTACTGTGGAAGACATAAAGGGAAAATTTAAAAGAGTCGGTGATGAACTAGTTCGAGATTTACGGGACAGCAAAAAATTACCAAAACACGCTGTACTGCTGCCTGATGATCATTTGTGTGCTTGCTGTTTCAGTTTTTTTCGTATCGAAATTTTGAACAATAAAGAAGCAGTGGAAGACGATGGTCGTACTAAGAATGAATCGCAAGATACTGAATTTGTTAGTCCCAGTGATGATATTCAGAATTTAAATACTGTAGCAAAGGAACTAAACCTTCAAGTTTCACCGCTGAAGAGTTTGAAGCAAGCAAAACGACACCAGCGTTCATCGTATGTCCAAAGAAAGAGCAACCAGTTACGTTCGGAATTTGAAGATGTTACAATAAATCGTCTTCACGAAATCTGATGTCACAACAGATCTATCCTCTGCTGCGCAAGATACCACTGAATCAAAGTGCTTGAAGTGTGAGAAGTACCTACGAAATTTGAACTGTGCTCTTTCTTCTAATATTTCCTACAACGAAAAAGTGCGTTTACTCTCTCTCATTTCACCCGATATGATGACCAAAAACGAAATGTTGAAATCTTTTCCATCTGTTACACTGTGAATGATAGACAAATCACGAACTGTACAAAAACTCAAGGTTGTTTATCGTAAACCAGATCCATATTGTGGGCATCCCATTTCAGAAGAGTCATTATAGCTTGTTATTCGATATTACCTGTCAGATGATCTCGAGTGTAGTACACAAAGTCCAAACAAATCGGATGTCATTTCTGTAATTGAAAACGGACAAAAGACACTTAAAGCAAAACGCATCATGACGCGAACAATAAAAGAGACGTATGGTGTGTTTAAAACTCAAAATCCAACTGTACGAATGGGACATGCAAAATTCTACAGTTTAAGACCAAAGTGGGTAGTGATCAAACCAGTGAAAGAAGTTTGTACATGTTTGTACTCTGCAAACATGAATTTGCTGATCACATCGTTTGGATACTTACAAGGTAAACGTCCAGTGTGTGTTTAACTTTGAAAGATGTTTTCTCATTAATTGTGTGTTCCCTGGACTCGGAGCCATATCTAATGCAAGAATGTTCAGACTGTCCTGGAGAGGCTGAGATCACTCCTGAAAAATTGAAAATCGACTTCCTGGACGTGGACACTGTGCAGTTTGCTTTTTGGGAAGATGGGGACCTGATTAAGAAGACAGTTTCGGTCCAAAGCTTTGTTAATCTCATTGCCAAGTGGTCTGTGAAGTGCATCACCCATCACCACATCCGTTCCGTTCAACGGGATGCTATTTCAGCAGCAAAGAATTCTGCAAAATCAGTGCCAAATCATCTGCTGAAACACTGTGACTTCGCTGAGAACTGGACCATACTATTACAGAGTGAAATACAATCTTACCACTAGGAAAACAACCAAGTGTCTATATTTACGGCTGTGACGTACTGTAATGGTCACACAAAAAGTTACGGTATCATTCATTAGTGACGACCGTAGTCATGGGTCGGGCCATGCGCTTCTCGCGATTCAGAAAATTACCGAAAACGTGGAGAGCACATGTGGGAATTTGAAGAAGCTCTCCATGGTCAGCGACGGCGCGGCCAGCCACTTTAAAAATAGGTTCCAACTGCACGAGTTATCCAAAAACTCCATCAGGAAAGAGTGTCTGTTCACTTCAACTGGTCACGGAAAGGGGCATTGTGACGGTATCGGCGGGACACTTAAACATATTGCGACGAAACACAATCTTACGCAGAGTGACCCTATCAATTCGATTATGAAGGCGAAAGAATTTGTAAGTGAAGCACAGGAGAAAACAATTAACTCTACAAAACTTATCTTATTACAGAAAAATGACGTCGAGGAGTTTCGTCGACTGAAGCTTCAGGAATGGCAGTTTGTTTCATCAGTTCGTGGCATTCAAAAGTCGCATTTATGGGCATTCGATGGTGACCAAACTTACTTCGCTCGTACAGCACACCATTCTCTAACCCAGCTTAACAGACATGCTAAAACACGGCCCAGCTACAGGATTTCGTTTCATAAAAAACTAAACGGGAAAATACATGCTTTGCTCCCTTTACTAAAGTTTTGACAGTAGTGGCAACTCCAGTTCAAGTCGGTAACAGTACACGGCTGTATGCGATCAGTGAAAATGATACTGAGCATACACACAAACTATTCCAGGAGAAAATGTCAAACAAAAATTAATGTCACAGTTTACATACACGCATTTCTTTTATGATTTTATGTCACTGGCTTACGATTTTCTTTACTGATTATACTGTGAATAATTTCCGCCTTTCATATGCAAAAAAATTTTCTTATTCTGAAAAGGTACTTTGTTTTATTGACGAAATTTTCAAACTTTCCTCTTATTATGGTCCTCTAGGGACTATTACGTTACTGGTTAATTTCACTGAACTTTTAAGTGTAATTTTCAAATAATAAATTTTCGTAACTATCAAATTTCATATTCGTACTGGTTTTATCTCAAAATGTCCTTAGCAGTTACTCTGATACGGATGACAACAGATTGCTGCAAAGGCGTAAAGTTCATATTTTTAATTTGTTACGGCCCAGTATTATATTTTTTGGAAATTTTATTGCCTTTTTATGTGTATTTTTTCCAAATAAACCT
This sequence comes from Lepisma saccharinum, assembly GCA_022664845.1. Lineage (NCBI taxonomy): Eukaryota > Metazoa > Arthropoda > Insecta > Zygentoma > Lepismatidae > Lepisma > Lepisma saccharinum. The sequence goes on along the minus strand of JAGDQP010006419.1, from coordinate 35,141 downwards.
TTTTGTTATCTACTTAAAATTTCATATACGGACTCGTTTTAGCGCAAAATGGTATCTGTTACTCTGACGCACATTTCCCAGGGTTGCTAAATTCGAACTCCCGCACAAACTGTACTAGTTACGGGTCGAGAATGAAACTTACAGAGACTGTTACAAATATGTAACTCTAACAGCCTACCAAATTTCAAAATTTTTGAAGCAGGCTTTTTTTTAGAAAATGGCGCTTGAAATACGTCGATTTTCTATATTTCGCCCCTTTTGCAAGTCGAATACTGAAAACGTAAGCGAGTGACGTAAGACGAGAATGTTTTTTTTTATCAGCTTCTGTATGTCTTTTATACAGTCAAAATAAAAAAAAACGAAACAATTGCTTTCTTAAACCTGAAAAATAAAGCGTCAAACATCACGCTTTCCATGAAAACCGCCATTTTGAAACATCGCGTTCTCGCTGACGTGACGTCATATGTAGACAATTCTGACTTCATTTCATTAAGAAGCAACTATCCTAAAAGACGAAAGCAAGCTCATGCTCGTACCTTTTACCTGGTTCCTGATATTTGTCCTGAAAGTGGCTGAAAACACAAAATTACCAAAAATGCGAAATTTAGGGTAAAACTTGGCAACCCTGCAACTCCTTTAAACATTGTTTTATGGCAAAACAAAAGATGGGGTGCTACTTCTATCTAGTTCAGCTACCCATAAAAATATATTGAACAAAATCTGAGACTATGAGGGTAGAATTTTTCTTTTTTCTGCATGGATTGAGATGGAACTAGGCATTAGACCTATATAAACACGCAATTTTGCAGTTCTTTCGTGTTTTTTAAGGCTTTCATAAAGCAAATTTCACATTTGCCATTACCGACACGAATAACATATTTTGCGTCTAAAAATTAAAAATTCGAATTGCTGTTTCAAGGAAAGGGTATGAGGTAGAAAAATACAAATTTCACATTCTGCATTAGCGACCCAAATATCATATAATTTGCAAATTTCTCAATTTCGCATCTAAAATATCGAAATTTGACAATTTCAAACTGGCATATCTTTGAAGCGACAAAAGGTAGAGAGAAGCAAATTTCACATTCGACATTATCGACGCAAATAACATATAATTTATAAGTTTCTCAATTTTGCGTCTAAAATATCAGAATTCGACAAAACTCAAATTGCCATATTTTCAAAGCATAGGTAGAAAAATGTTGTTTTCAAATTTACCATTAAAACGAAGAAAATAATATAATTTTAGAATTTTATGGTTATAGGTTCAAAAAAGCAAAATTTGAAAAATTCAAACCGTCGTATTTCGTAAACATCAACAGGTAAAAGTTGCTGTTTTTATATTTAATATTTGCGTTACTAAAATAAATTGCATTTAGCAGTTTTATTATTCTACGACCAAGAGGAGTAAAGATAGCAAACTTGCTTCAAATTTATCATTAGCACACCAAAATTCATATCACTGCAAAAACAAAATTTCAATATAACTTCCCGTTCACAATCTATGCACAATTAAATATTTAACTTTTGACCTTAGTATTATCTTGCTTCCTTGGGCCCCAGGTAGTATTATATTAGGCAGTTTTCACCTACCAGTGACCATTAGTTTGGTTATAAGTGCTTAGTCAAGAGACGGGGCTGTTAGGCATGGAAAGTAACTTCAATTTTTTCCTATGTTAAATAGGCGTGGACAAAAATACCATAGCCTCTGCACGAGGCTAGAAACTTTGCTAGGATAATTCATATGTATTTGGTCTAAAATGGGTTCGTAAAATGGTCTAAAATGTAATAATGATACCAATCTCTATTACAAGTGTATTGAAATTGTGAGGCGAATTACTTGGTGGAGTCAACCTAATACTGTTTTAAAGCATTGGTTTCTCCCACCAAAATTTAAGGTATTTCCGAAATCCAAAAGAAGAATTCTCCTTTGCTTGGCTGTACAAACCATTGAATGCATGTTGGAATGTACACAGTTTATTTCTAGAAATGTAAATATGGTACTAAATATGGTAATAAATTTGGTACTAATATTAGCCCAGGTGCAATGTCATATATGCAGCAACTGGACAGCTTCGTCTTCAGAATTTACAAATCATTCTATCGTAAGATCCATTCCTACATACTAGCACATCATATTTATTTCGTTCTGTATCGACGTGAAAACATATTGCTCATTCTCGACTTGGTATAGAACCAATTTACGAATCCTGTGTTCAAGCCTTTTCTATTGTACTCATGGGATGCTTGTGACCACTACGCCGAGCATCCTGAAACATTTCTCAGCCCTGTTTAGCAGTGTTTTCCGTAAAATGTTGTCCAATCATGCAAAGACTGTGCACATTTGCCATTTATGAAGTGCTTGTACTGTACTGCACGCTTACTCTGTCATTATTTTGTTGTCTTTCGGCATGTCCATTATTAATAACATTTTCTCTGTATTTATTTCTAAAGTTTCACGTTTTGCACAACCCATATGTAGGTACCCGTATTTATAACATGATACCTTTCGTATCTTCGTTTACACGTAGGTGTATATCAACGTGCTTTCACCGTTCTCATTTTGCACAATAATTACATAGTTCTAGTACAATGGATACACAGTGTCATTTCATCATTGATTTTTTCATAGAAAAAGTAAATGATAGTCGACGGCGAGATCTGAACCCAAAAGCGCACGCTCCGGAGTCGACTGTGTGTACCAGTCAGTCATAGGACAGGACAGCTATCATTACTTTTGCTTTCGTCTACTTTTCACGTGTAGATATTTTGATTTTTTTTCTTGCAATCCGTATTTATTCTGCACAAACAACTTTTCAGCTCGCCGAACCCTCCCCCAACGATATACATTGTTCTTTTACATTTCCACTTACCTGTTGCTTAATCCCCGTGTCTGACAGTGCAGACAGTTTGGCTGCTTGCTACCAAATTCTATAATTCAGTCATTTCTTAAAGATAACTTAGTATTATCTTATTGAGGAACTGGAAAAGTTTCCTTGCCCCGACCAGGACTCGAACGCACGTCATTTTGACGTTGATTTAGAAAGCGAATGCCTTTACCATAAGCTATTTTTGCAGCTAAGAAAATATTGCTAAGATTTGTCTTATTAAAACACCACCAGGTTGAGACACACCGAGTCGACGATAGTAAAACAAACTTACTGCTTGTTTAAATAATTATATTCATTTCCGTCTGTGCAGTCGTTTTCTAACAGAATGAACCTATGGATGTTTATCTAAGTTCTGCATTTTGACTTGTTTAAATTTACAATGCATATGTTTATACTTTTAAAATCAGTATAACAATTCCCTTTGTTAAAACATTTTTTTATTGATGAAAATTTCTTTGTGAAAATTATTATTATCAGAATGAAATATTAGTATTTCTCCTCACATTTCCACAAAAGAAAATAAAAACACCTGGAATATACGTAATTGCATCATTCCATGATATATCGTCCAGTTCTAGAAAAATGGTTTGCACCACCATTTTAGAAAATTTATACTTTTTGTATGTAAGTTCAGAACCACTTTTGAAAAAAAAAATGTTATGCCTTTATTCTTCTCGCGGCGATCGTATTTTCAACATGGTGAGTGGCGTTTTTCACTCCCGTCGACACGTACGGATACCTAAACATTTAAAAAATAGAACTTGAGAGCTGAAACAGAAACCGTTGTGTAGCTCTTGAAGTGTACTTTGAAGATGTGGAATCACCCTTTTCTGAAAACGAGTTCCTTTATTCCAAAAATTATGGTGAAAATGAATAGCGAATTGCATACAACAAAATTTTTAAACCAATTTTTCGAGGTAAATGAGTTGTATAAAAGAATGCATTTTTTGTAATAATTAGATCTAGCAACCGAAAGTCTGACCGCAAAAAGTCATAGCCCTAAATCATACATTTTTACGGAGGGTTCAAACATGGCTCTTGGCTAAAAATACCGAATTTTTGCTTAACTGTCTCAGATGGATCCTCAGTCTTATATTAAACTGAAACATGGTGGCCTTCGTGAAGATAACAGATTCTCATTTGCATGGTATGGCGAAAAAAATCAGCTCGGACGGACCAAACCATTTTAAAATAAAACTTCCAATTTCTTGTGTAAGTTGGACCTATAGGTTTCTTTGATAATAAATTTCAGATTTTTTATGACGACCCCTCTGCAAGATATTTAAGAAAAAATCCGGGATTTTTCCTAAGGGCCATGATGTAATCTTCCGTTGAAAAAAGGGGGCGATTTAGGGCCATGATTTTGTGCAGCCCGACTCCCGGTAGGAAGGTCTAACTGTTACAAAAATCTGCAGTTTTTATTTAATTCCTTTAGCCCGAAAAATTGGTTTAAAATTCTAATTTTATACAATTCTTGATTCATTCTTAGCATAATTTTTGGAATAAAGGAATTCATTTTCAGAAAAGGTGATTCCACATCTTCCAGGTACACTTCAAGGACTACACAACGGTTTTTGTCTTACTTGTCAAGCTCTTCTATTTTTAAAAAAAAAGATGTTTAGGGTTTTGTACATGTCTACAGGAGTAAAAATACGTCACTCGGCATGTTGGGAATATTGTCACCGCGGGAGGAATAAGTGCATAACATGTTTTCAAACATGGTTCTGAACCAAAATACGATTATTTTTTTTTTCTAAAATAGCGGCGCATGCCAGTAAGTTTGTTTCACTATCGTCCACTTGGTGTGACTCAATCTTGTGGTGTTTTAATAAGACAGATCTTGGCAATATTTTCTTAGCTGTGAAAATAGCTAACGGTTAAGGCGTTTGCTTTCTAAATCAACGTCAAAGCGACATATGTTCGAATCCTGGTCGGGGCAAGGGAAATTTTCAAGTCTTTATAAAAAAACTGACTTATAGAATTTGGCAGCAAGCAGGTAAACTGTCTGTAATACTACGTCAAACAGACACGGGAATAGAACACCTGAGAGGCGGAAATATAAACAACAATATATATCGTTGGGGGAGGGTTCAGTGAGCTGTACAAGAAATGGAAAGTAAATTGTGCAGAACGAATATAGATTGAAAAAAAGGCAGAATGTCTACGCGTGAAAAGTAGACATAAGTAATGATTTCTGTACTTGCCGCGTGGGCGAGGGAGTAAAGACAGTCGACTCCGAAGCGTGCGGTTTTGGGTTCAAATCTCACCGTGGACTATAATTTATTTTTTCTGTGGAAAAGTCAGTGATGAAATGACACTGTGTATCCATCGTACTGGAACTGGGTCATTATTGTGGTAAATGAGAAGGATGAAAGAACGTTGATACACAATTGCGTGCAAACGTGGATACAAAATGTGTCATGTTCTACATACGTGTATCTACATAGAGATTGTGCAAGACGTGTAAATATAGAAGCAAATACCAAGAAATATGTGTTTAATAATGGACATGCCGAAGGACAACAAAATGATGGAAGCAAAAGCATGCATCACAGTACCAGCACTTGATAAATGACGAGTGTACACTTCCTTTGCATGATTGGACAACATCTTGCAGAAAGCACTGATAAACAGGGGTGCGGAATGTTCCATGATGCTCGTCATAGTAGCTATAGGCATAGCATGAGTACAATAGACAAGGCTTGAACACAGGATTCGTAAATAGGTTAAAAACCAAGTCGAGAATGCGTAATATGTTTTCACGTCGGTACAGAACGAAATAAATATGTGCTAGTAGTATGTAGGAATGGATCTTACGGTAGAATGACTTGAAAATTCTGAAGCTGTCCCGTGGCGTTGCACCTGGGGGAATATTAATGCCAAACTCGTTTCCGAAACACTGTATTAAACTCGCTGGTTAACGGCTATCAGCTCGTATACAAAACTGTTTCAACCAAAAAAAAAAAAAAAGATATATGGGTGTCGACGGTGGGATTTGAACCCAATACCTCACGCTCCGAAGTCGGCTGTCTTCACCACTCGCTCACACCGCCAGTACAGCAACTGACACTCTTGCTTATATCTTTGAGCTGCTAGCTGAGGGGTTAAGGTATTGGATAGCTAGCTGAAAGGTAAATTGCTGGCTGGAAGGTTATATACCAAGGTTCTGGGTTTACATCTCCCCCAGTTTAAGTTTGTTTTACTTTCTTTCATTCATGAATATACTACATTTGTTTCATACTACTTATAAATAAATGCTATCTTTAGCATCATTATTCATTTTCATCATTTTATTGCGTCGTCTTCGTGTTGAGAAGATGAAAACTTTAATGAAGAGGTGGAATTTTACCTAAAAATATTATTTCTACGTTCCCATTGATATGGGTTCCCATAAATCCCATCGCAAAATTTATTAAGTTTGGGGTGTTCTTGAGGATTTGGGGAGGGTGACACAGGGGTGGTATGGCGGAATTACTGGTTATAATCTAAAGTGTATAAATATTCACAAAATCAAGACAGTATAAACAGACAATTATGTTCTATATAGGGAAAAGTAAGGACGTTATAACACAAAACACTTACGGGCGACAAGAGATCTACTGCCAAATTCGAAATCAGCAACCCCAAATTAGTAAAGAATAGAGAAAATTCTTCATGTTACGGACAAGAGTTTTTAAACGTTGTCTTGTGTAATTACCGGATCTGGATCGAACTCGACGGCTGGCCATATTGACTTAAATGTTCACTTGATTTCTTTAATTAGATCCCTTGCGTAGTTTTCTGTGTTAAAATTCGCAGTGTAAATTATTTCTCTGAGTTCGTCCTTTATTTCAAGTGTTGGAATGCAATTTAAAATATTTCTGTAAAATTCACATTTTATATCTATTTTATTAAAATGGAAGTTTGAAAATGCGAATGGTAATATGAGTGGACTGGAACAGACGATTTCAGATACTCTGAAGCTCTCATTTCCACGTATTATTCAATTTCGTCGCAAAGAAAGCTTCAGAGTTTAACGCAGTTACTATACATTTTGCCAGTATTGAATGACAGTATCGAAATTTAAACGACAATGTTTGTGTTTATAAACGCAATTTAAAGTTACATTGTGTTATTTCTCTCTTTATTGGAGTGTGCAATTTTAATCTTTTTACCTTTAGTGGGTGTAAGGCTTATTATAATTTACTGAAGTACTTTTATATTTCTGGAGCCCATGCTTTTGGCCGATGAAGTAAGTTTCAGGCATTCTGGTTTATGATTGGTTACAATAATCTCAGGATGTAAAGAGTTCCGTTGCCTTATCCAGGATTGGAGAAGGATCTCGAACGGGTAGACGGTTGCAAACTAGGAGCATGTCTCTCTCTTCATAGGTCCCTACACTCATTTCATTTGTACATTCACGAAGGAACGAAAGGAGGGACAGATATTTCTTACTTGTCCAGAACTAATTAGACGCAACACTTTGTGTATGTTGTGTTACCTAAGTTCACTACTTTTAATTTAAGGAACTTTAATCGTTCGCTGCGCAACAAATAATTGCGACGTGGAGACAGCCAACCCAAATAAAATCTTCTTATTGTGAAATTGTGACTTGTAAAGAGAGCCCTCCCCCCTCCGCCTAGGCAACTAAATTCAGCAAATAACGTTCTCACATAGTTTTTCGAAATATGCATGAAGTCTAATAGACGGAACGACAAAAGAAGCGAATGAAATATCGTCTGCTAGAAATTACGCAGCATAAATTAAAACAAATAGATACTCACAGAGACAGAATTCATTAAGACATAGCTGCAAATGTAAGATTACATAGAAGGAAAGCGGTAAAGAGAGAGAGAGAGAGAGAGAGAGAGAGAGAGAGAGAGAGAGAGAGAGAGAGAGAGAGAGAAGAGGAAGGGGGGAGGAAAAAAAACAAAGAGACATAAAACAAGTACCAAGGACCAGAAATTGACCAAGGTAAACGCAACATGGAAAATAAGGGGGCTAAAATCAGAATTCATATATTTCTGGAAATTAAACAGAGATAATACTGATTCTCATAGCATTTTGTGCGATTATTTCAAATGTGCGTTTTGATGGCTTTTCAAAACACTTTAGTTCGGTTTTAAACTTCCACATTCCACATTTTAGTAGTTAAGTGTCTTAGGAATGCTTCAGTGTTGTTTCTACAGGGAGAAGTAAATAAATCCAAGCGTATAAAATGTGTACAAATAGTGCTTTTCTGTTATCGTCCATTTAATAACGAATGCATTTCTATTCGCTACGTCCTCCGTAAACAGGAAATTACGACAAGTAATCATAAAATAGATACAACTTAAACAACGAAATAAGCAGCGATAAACATGGCAGAGTCGTCGTGTTTTGGATTTCATTTTGCCTTTTCCAAACTCAGTTCGAGGCCCAGTACTCGCTCTAGTGATTCATTGTAAAATATAGTTTTGTATAAATGTCATTCATTTTACTCAGCGGCGCTGGTGTTCTCGTTTACATATCACTCATTTAAACAATCCAATCGTGCTTGCAGTATAACGGTATATGACTGACCACATCTTTTCTCCCAACAGACGCATTACCAGATCTCAGACAAGTAAAATCCCACATTTACATTTTTTTCAGGGCTTTACTTTTGAAAGCATTAGGACACCGAGAACAAATATGGCCAATCTACCACGACCTGTCTCGCACGCGGCTGATATTTTAGAAGCATTAACAGCATACAATACCATGCCAACGTTCAATGGCATCGACCCGTCACAACTTGATGTCTTTTTCACACTATGAGGTATATACCCTAGTCGCTTCGTGGTCCGAGGAACAAAAGAAAACAAAGGTGCCTCTGCATCTATCCGATACAGCCCATGATTTCCTACGGTTACTTCAACTTCACCCGGAATCCGCAAATAAAACGTATGCGCAACTCAAAAATGAGATCGTAAATACATTTCGCGGCATAGCGTCACCATTCAAAGTTGAGGAAATTATACGCAACAGAAGACAGACTTTGCTTGAGTCCCCATATACTTACGTTATAGCCAAGGGACAATTGATCAACGTTGCTTCCTGATTTGGTTGAAGTACACGTTGTTCTACATATTATCAAGTACTTAAGATCAAATCTTTTACAGGAAGTTAGTGACGAAACAATAATCACAATACCACAGCTCATCTCTGTGCTCCAGGCCATTGATCATAAAATCTTCTCAATTGATCAGCGAAGACAAGAGGAAATTTTAAAATTGCATCAAATGGGCTGGAATTCCCAACAGACAGGTCCTAGTCTCGCTGCCGGCCATCCCCAACAGTCCGGAATTGTTTCTCAACTACCCGTGGATCCATAGCCACTCTCGCCTAGTTTCACTCCGACGACATTGAACGCAGAAATCGATCAACTGTAGAAACAAATCAATCAATTGCAAGGTAAACTCAATCCATTATTTGATCCATTTTTTGTGATTATAAGATTAAGTTACCTTAGGAATAACAGCGTAATCTCTTTTGAGAGTTCTTATCGACAGGGAGGGTTGCGACCTCGATGTTGGATTAAGATTTACCTAGGTGTAGGTGCTTAAGGGAAAGGTCTGTTCGACCTTTAAATTCTTACATGATCTGAGTTCAGATCGGCGTGAGCCAGATCGGTTTCTATCCTTCTAATGATTTAAATATTTTAGTACGAAAGGACCAGGTATTTGTAATATTTTATTTATATTAAAATAATAACTATTTTGGCAGATAAGTGCATTAGATTTAGGATCTAAGAATGCGGTAAATTCTTCATATAGTAGTGTATTTTAAATTTTGTTTGGGACTTTTTTAATTATGTCATTTTAATTATTGGAGTTTTAATCGGAGTTGCTTTTTTGACTTTGCTTGAACGTAAAATGTTAGGTTATATTCAGGTTCGTAGGGGCCCTAATAAGGTGGGATTTTGTGGTATTCTTCAGCCAATTGCTGATGCTATTAAGCTTTTTTCTAAGGAGCAAAGATTTCCTACCATGTCTAATTATTATCCTTATTATTTGGCTCCTATTTTTAGTTTAATATTGTCTTTACTGGTTTGACTGTGTATTCCTCTTGTTAGATTGCTACTGCGGTCTCTAATGTTAACAGTAGGATTTGTCTAATTATTATTAGTGATAATAATGATAAGGTTAAAGTGGGCCCCGTTCTTGCTAAAAGAGTTAGTAAAAGGTGTCCAGCTACTATGTTTGCTATTAGCCGAACTGCTAGGGTTCCTGGGCGAATGATGTTTCTGGTAATTTCAATGGATACTATAAATGGTATTAGGGGGCCCGGGGTTCCGGCCGGTAGGAGATGGGCAAATATATGTTGAGTATTATTAATTCAGCCGTATATTATAAAGGTTAATCAAAGGGGAAGTGCGAGACTTAATGTAAATGTTAAATGACTAGGTCTTGTGAAAATATAAGGAAATAGTCCTATAAAATTATTGAATATAATAAATGTGAAGACGGTAATAAAAAGAAATGTTGTTCCTTTATGAGTGTTGTTAGGTCCTAAAATTGTTTTAAATTCTTTATGAAGGGTGGTCACTAGTTTATCTCAAATAATTGTTGTTCGGGTTGGGAGGAATCATAGTGATGTGGGAATAATTAATAGTCCTAGTAAGGTACTGAGTCAATTAATTGATAGGGACAATACAGTTGAAGTTGGGTCAAATACTGAGAATAAGTTGGTTATCATTTTCAGGTTAGAGGTATTTTACTAATACTTGTTTGTTCTGTACTCAATTGGCTGGGGCGCATGTTAAAGTACATGTTTGAGGCAAAGATTAGGTAGATAGTCGAAAAGAAAATTAATAATAATTATCATTTTAAGGGGGATATTTGTGGGATTAAAAAGTATTAGGGTTTAATAATTTGGCTATGACATGGCCATGTTATGGTGGTTTAACTAACTTTTTTCATTAGGAGTAACTGTTACTTTAGTATATTTTTGCTTAAGAGACCATTGCTTACTTTCAGCCACCTAATGAGGTTTCTTGGGCTATGCTTAGTATTCAATTAATAAATTGTTGGTGTGGGCAGGTTTCTATAACAATTGGCATGAAGATGTGATTTGCCCCACAGATTTCTGAGCACTGCCCAAAGAATAGGCCAATTCGTTTTGCGTTTATTCCAACTTGATTGAGTCGTCCTGGGGTTGCATCTGCTTTTAGCCCCATAGCTGACATGGCTCATGAGTGAAGTACGTCTGCGGCTGTAATTAAGACTCGAATGTCTGTGTTGATTGGTAAAATTACTCGGTTGTCTACATCTAAGAGTCGAAAGTTATTTTTTTTATCTCATTAATTGGGATTATATATGAGTCTAATTCTGTGGGGGTAAAGTCTGAATATTCATAACTTCAGTACCATTGATGGCCAATTACTTTTAGAGTTACTGAGGATTGATTGATTTTATCAATTAGGTAAAGAAGGTGCAAGGACGGTAATGCAATAAAAACTAATATAATTGCTGGTAAAATTGTTCAAATAGTTTCTGAGGTTTGTCCTTCTAAAAGGTATCGGTTAGTAAATTTGTTGAATATAATAGAAATTAATAAGTAACCTACAAGGACTGTACTTATTATAATAATAAGTATTGTATGATCGTGAAAGAAAATTATTTGTTGTATAATTGGTGATCTAGCGTCTTGTAGATTTATTTGGTTTCAGGTAGCCATTTCTAAGGAAGATAGTAATTGGATCTTATTTCCGGGGCTTAGGTCCGATGTACTTATCTGCCACCTTAGAACATTAAATAGTTAAAATTGGAATTTCTGTATAACTATGTTCGGCTGGGGGTAGATTTTGGTATTCTAAGGAAGTGGGCTGTTGGTCCGGGAAGAGAAAGGTGCGGGAACTGGCTAGGGCTTCTCATACGATAAATACCAGTATGAGAACGGCAATTAATGATAAGAGGGATCCTACGCTTGATACCATATTTCATGTTATGTATGCGTCAGGATAGTCAGAATATCGTCGTGGTATGCCTCTTAGGCCTAAAAAGTGCTGTGGAAAGAAGGTGATATTTACGCCTAGGAATATTGTGATAAATTGAATTTTTAATCAATGGGGATTAAGGGATGTTCCACTAAAAAGTGGGAATCAATGAATCATCCCTGCTATAATGGCAAATACTGCTCCCATGGAAAGTACATAATGAAAGTGAGCAACGACATAGTAAGTGTCGTGTAATACAATATCTATTGATGAATTAGCTAATATTACTCCTGTTAGCCCCCAACTGTGAAGAGGAAAATGAATCCTAGTCTTCAGAGTTGGAGGGGAATAGTTGATTTGTGTGCCATGAAGGGTTGCAATTCATCTAAAGACTTTAATTCCGGTTGGGACTGCAATAATTATTGTGACTGCTGTAAAGTAGGCTCGTGTGTCTACATCTATTCCTACTGTAAATATGTGATGTGCTCATACAATGAATCCTAGAAATCCGATTGCTAATATTGCATAAATTATTCCTAAGGCATTAAATGTTTTTTTTTTTTTCCTCTTTCTTGAGTAACAATGTGGGAAATTATGCCAAATCCTGGAAGAATTAGAATATATACTTCTGGGTGACCAAAAAATCAAATAGGTGTTGGTAAAGAATGGGGTCTCCCCCTCTTGTTGGGTCAAAGAAAGAAGTATTAAGATTTCGGTCTGTTAATAGTATCGTAATGGCTCCGGCTAGTACGGGTAATGATAGTAGCAGTAAAATAGCTGTAATTATGACGGATCATACAAATAAGGGAATTCGTTCTATTTTTATTCCTGGTGCCCGCATGTTAATGACAGTTGTAATAAAATTTACGGCTCCTAGAATTGAGGACACTCCAGCGAGGTGGAGGGAGAACATTGATAGGTCAACTGATCTTCCGGCATGGGCGATCGCGTTTGACAGGGGAGGATATACAGTTCAGCCAGTTCCCGCACCGTTCTCTACAGTTCTTCCAGTTAATAGGAGAGTAAGTGAAGGGGGAAGAAGCCAAAATATTATGTTATTTAGACGAGGGAAGGCTATATCAGGGGCTCCTAGTAATAATGGTACTAATCAATTACCAAATCCACAAAATATAATTGGCATTACTATGAAGAAAATTATAATAAAGGCATGGGCTGTTACGATAACATTATAAATTTGGTCATCGCCAATTAGACTACCTGGGCGTCATAATTCGGCACGAATTAATAATCTTAGAGAAGTTCCTACTATTTCTGATCATGCACCAAAGATTAGGTACATTGTATCAAAATGGTTTCTGGAAAATAATCATCGTTGAAAGGTGGCTATCAGGTATTAATAAGACAGGATGGCTGAAATATTAGGTGGTAGATTGTAAGTCTATGGATGGAATTACTGTTCCTCTTGTTAGGAAGATAGGTTTTTTTATGGTCAATAGTTATGATACTAGATTGCAAGTCTGGGGAAATGCAAAAAAAAAAGCATTAAGACCTAAAGATTTTCTTTATGGTAGACTTTGAAGGTCACTAGTTTATTGTTAACTTAAGGCCTTAAGTTTAATAGTTTAAATTTAAAATTAATGGGGAAATTAAAAGGCCTGTTAAAGTAAGAGAGGTAATTGTTAATCTAATTATTTCTTGTCATTTTGGGTGGGTGGTTTTTGTTCAAGTTTGGACAGTGTGCGTTAAAGTAAAGGCTGAATATGCAATTCGCATATAATAATATAAGGTGATTAGGGCTATTACGATTATAATTATAAGGGGAGCAATAAATAGTATTTGGGTTATATTTGTAATAATAATTCATTTTTAGAGAAAGCCTAGAAAGGGGGGAGGCCCCTAATGAGAGGGTGGTAGTGAAGATTGTAAGTTTTGTAGTTGGGTTGATTTTATATGAGAAGACTTGGTTTAAGTAGTAAATTTTGGTTATTTGAAATAGCAGTGTGATTGCTGCGGTTAGGGTGGTGTAAATAATTAGATACAAAAATCATCTTGTATTGTCGCATATAATTGCTCTTAAAAGTCAGCCTATATGAGCAATTAAGGAAAAGGCTATAACGTTTTGTAGGGAGGTTTGGTTAAACCCCCCAACAGCTCCAATTGTTACTGATGAGATAATTAGTAAGAATATAGTATTTGGGATAATTGTTACGTAGGATATAAGGGTAAGGGGGGCTATTTTTTGTCATCTTATTAGTAACAGGCAATTTGTTCAACTTATTCCCTCTATGACTTCTACTAACCAAAAATGAAGGGGTGCTGCCCCTAATTTGAGGGCTACGGAGGTTGTTATAGTTAAGTTGCTGAAGTTTGTTATTAGTGAGTTGTGGTGTAACAGTATTACGACGGCTGATAGAAGGATTATCGAGGCTAAGGCTTGGACTAGGAAATATTTTAGTGCGGATTCAGTTATCCGTTGGTTATTGGTTTTTGAGGTTAGGGGGATGAAGGATAGGAGGTTAATTTCTAATCCTATTCAAGCTCCGTACCAGGAGGTGGATGATACGGATATTAATGATCCTATAATTAATGTTAGCACGAACATTAATATTTTAGGATTGGTGAGCATTAGAAAGAGAAGGAGTAATTTGGAACCTTCATTGGCGGGGTATGAGCCCATTAGCTTTTTTAGCTTATCTTTCTTTTATGCTTTAATGTAAGGTGCATGTCAATTTATGATGTTGAAGGGGAAGTTTAATTGTTTCAGGCATAGGCTAGTATAATAATGAAAGTATGTGTATATACATTATTTATCCTATCACGATAATCCTTTTTTCAGGCATTTCATTTACTTTTTGGATAAATAAAAAGTTATGTGGTTGAAATAATTAGTGGGGGTTTTGGGATTGTGTAATATAAATAGGATAAAATTGTGTAAAAGTATAATAAGGAATACAGAATATATTACACCTTAATTAATAGCTATATTATCGGCTATATAAATAAATAATGTACATACGTTACCATTATTTACTAGTATTTACAGCACATGCTTATGGAGGTTTTAAATATATATTTTAGAATACAAAAAATGAAAAAAAAAATTGTATTCTAAAATATATATGTGCGCGGAGCGCAGGTGAGTTGTTGTTGGGGGGGGGGATTTTAGCAATTCTGTTATTCTAATTTTTGTTGTTTTTAGTGAATGGCCTTTACTTATTTAATGCATGTAATTTTATAATTATTGGGGAAACTTTTATTCTGGCTAATTTTTCTTTTTTTTATGATTTTTGTACATGTGTTGTTTTTAGTTAAGGGATAATTAATAGTATTTTAACTTTGAAGGTTAAAATGTTGGGTAAGAAGTTAGCAGTGCTTGGTTTTATTTATTTAATGTGAGTCTGAAATAGGTATTTATACTTGTGAGTTCCGGTGAAATTCGTGCCAGCTGCCGCGGTTAGACGTGGGGGGCTAAGGGAAAATAATGATTGTTGTAGTTAGTGTTATTGTTTGATTAGAATTAATATAAGTATTTTGTAGGTGAAATTGTTATGTTAGCTTATGTTCTTTTTTCTGAGGCTATGAGAGTGTTGATATAAACTAGGATTAGATACCCTATTATAGATACTGTAAAGTTCATATTAAGGTTGGGGTAGTAATAGTTATGTTCTTGAAAAATGTTTAACATGTTCGATACATCTCTATGTTAGAAAATGATCTCGATTGTTACTTGTTTTACCTATACTTAAAAACATATTTGTTAATATATAAAATAACTACAATGTTGCAATTAAAACCAAATTGTAATTTAGTATTTAATTATATTAATTAAAGTGTCTTGGCAAAAATGAGTCATATATGCTGTTCCCATAAAACAAGTTATGCAGGTCTTTGTTATTTCCTTTTTTTACAACAAATACACTTAAATAATTTAAGTAATATAAGTAATATTACTATAATATTGGTACGATATAAGTAATATAATTACAATAATTATTACTGTAATTATTACAATAAAAAACATTGGAAACAAATGTGTGAAGTAACTTTACTAATAAGAATACTTACCTTTGTCCCTAAATATATTTCGCCAACTGCTTGGTTTAAAACCAAAATCGAAGAAGCTCTGTGTTTTAGTTATCACTTTTAAATTTACAAATTACACAAAATATAATTAAAATTAATTATAAAAAATAAAACTAAACTGTAAGTTAACTTTAGCTAACCAACAGTATTGTATTAAATTAATTCTGATAATTATAATTAGCTGTATCTTGTACAATCTGTTTTATCATTCCTTGTTCATTTATGTGAATTGCGTCTGTAATATTTTTTGCCAATGCATTCCTAATATGTTTAAGAAACTTAGCACAGGTTCATGTTTTACTAACTGCTTTTGACAACATGTTCATTCAATTTCCATCATTTTTGTCCCCATTTTATTTAATATGATGATATAGGCTATGCGATATTCATGTAAATGGGCTAAATATATTGTGTCCCTTTCATGCTAAGCGAATTTAGTGACGCCATCGACGGATATCAAGGCTTTTAATTGAACACTTAATACTTTATTTCCTGTATACTTTTTTTATATTGCAAGATGTACACTTAGATCAAAGAAATATAGAGCCAACACACCTTCCTGTGGGACTCGGCAGTACATTCATAAATGAGTTAACAATTGTTGATTAATTACACGTTCCTTTACAGCAATTTTATTAAATTTATAAATATTTCAGGAAATTTAAATTCGGTTATAGACACTGCAAATCTAATGCATCGAAAGCCCTTTGTAAATCGGAATGTAACACAGTAAACATTTCTTGATAAGCTCTAATTGCTTCTTTACACCGGGAAAGGAAATCATTCGCAAGTTTTATTCACTTAAGTCCCCTATAATTGCGTTCTAAGATTTTTGGCATGATAGGAATCATGCGTCTCGTGATTTTTTTCAAAGCTTAAAATCTACGTTCAACACAGATACTATTCTAAATGGAGATTCTTTGTTTGTTTATTTGGCAATACTCAAGGCGGGATTTAATGTTTTGGCGCTCCTACTCCCGAAGATGTTTGCCGCCCTTCATTCCGACAAACGAACAAAATTTTAATAGAATATAAATTAATTTAGACCTTTCTTTGTTTCAACTTAAAAAAAAAAAAGATACTGCATTTTATGTTGAATCTGTTGTACAGAAAGAATTGTATTTTTACAAATTTACGTTTTTAAAATAAACTTATACGAAACGTTTAGTTTTAGTTTCAGAATATGCACTAGTTCAATAATAAAAGAAAATAGTTTTAACATTTCCTCCGTAATAGGGGAATATTAAAACATGAAGCTCTCCCAGGTCCGAGAAGGGATTTCCTTTGAGCATATACAGAAAACGGAATTTCTGGGATATTCTTGAAGTTGTATACACTTGCATATGCCCACCCTTTGAGGAAAATTCGGCGGGCCGCCGGTGGCCCAACAACCATCATGCCGGGCCACCGGAGGCCCGCCGACTTTTCTTCATGGAGCATTCATTATTCTACCTCCTGTTTTAATATATGCAACTGCACTTTGGGAAATTATATTAGGCCTATGAAAAAATATCAAAAAAGAAATATTTTATTCTGATTGTTGGAAAGAAAAAGTTATTATTTTGATTGATGTAATTTATATTTTCACTACAATACAAAATTGTTATTTTGAATAAAGACAGTAAATAACCTTTTCAATCGTAGCTATTTTTCATCACAGTGAAATCATAAAAAATAAGTGAAACAGTAGATAAGGTTTTTACAAACAGATTTAAAGGCCTGTTTTCATAATTAGGTACTCAAGCTGGAGTTCGTGAAATTCTTCGCCAAGTCAGTGGTAATCGTCTCAAGTGTGACACTGTTTCATAATAGTTACTTCGAATTGACTTTGCCAAGCATTATCTTCGCGAAGCAACGTCAGTGCTTCTTGGTGAAGGATATTGCTTGAAGTCACAGAAAGTTAATGATTTTTACCAGCGCTGCCAACTGCACCATATTCACACGTGACTATAAATT